>OY747719.1:44669762-44809762 GCA_963556495.2 Valencia hispanica | reverse complement strand
CTGCATCACCTGCCAACCTCCTGTGGCGGTTCTAGACCATATTTACCAGGGTGGGGCCAGGGTTTGTTCATGGGGGCACAAAACAAAATAATGAAACAATATTTCAATATGTCATCGTTTAACATATTAAATGAGCCAAAGGGACTCTCTGAAGCTAAAAGTTCAACACATCAATTTTGAATTTATTGTTAAAATAAAACTTTAAAGGTAAGAAATGAAATCGGTCCAAGAGATAATTTAGTTATGGTTTCTGTCGTAAATCATTTTAAAAAAAACAACTGATTTAGTATTATTTCTGCAGTACAGGGACCATAAGAGGGACCAGGATCAGTTCTACGGGGGCACTGGCCCCCGTTGGCCCCTGTCTAGAACCGCCCATGCCAACCTCAACTGGCTGGTAAGCACAATGCAGGGGGTCTGGGATGTTCCTCAGATGTTTCAACACAAGTCTCTCAAATGATTTCATCACCAGACCTCGAGGCAACAGGTCATCCTGTAATGATGCGTTTCTTGGGGACCGGGATGGTGGTGGAATGTTGCAGCTTAGTACAGCTCCAGAGATTTGTTGACCTCTGTGATCTGTGTGAAAATGGGACACACCATCAGCTCCTGGAGCTTTCCTAAATTTCTGGAGACGAAAGAGCCTAACTACATCTTCCCCAGACATCTAATCCAGGCAGGGGGTCACAGGTGAGGAGGGTGGTTGGTGCGAGGGTCACTTTGGTGTCGGACGTAGCTGTGGATGCGTTGGTGGGAGGTGTAAACAGCTGCTTTTCATACCTAGAGTAAAGGCAGGTATGGTCAGTGGAGGGTTCTGCTCAGGGTAAGGGGATTAGCTCCTGTTGTTGATGATGTACTGCCAGCCCATCTAGAGACTGACTTTGAGTTCTTTTTTTAGTTTGGGTTATTTTGATTTTAGTGTTTTTATTGGCATGTTTAGTTGTGATTTTATTTCCATGGTTTTTAATAGTGATGTGAGCCGAGGCTACGAGGCGTGTGTCGAGCGGTGGAGGGGGCGTTTCCACAAAGCGCGCATCGAGGCCTGCTTCATTTAGGGGAGGAGCTGAAAACGATGACGTCTGAAGCCCCGCCTCCTGGCTGTACCACGTGACTGCTTCAGGAAGTGGTTCAGTGGTTTGACAGCAATATAAATCCCCTCAGGCTCCATTCAAAATGTGGGTTTGTGTAGGAGAGTTGCAGTCAGTTTGGCGTTTGGATAGGAGAGTTTGGTTAGTGTTTATATAGTTTGGAGAGTATAGAGACAGATAGTTTGAAGATTTAGTAGAGTGAGGAGAGAGAGAGATAAGTGAGGGGAGGATTTCCCCTGTGTGGGAGCCAGATATTAGCAGGCTGGAAACTCCCCTGGAGAATTGGGAAAATTTACTGTACCCCAATTTATACAGTCTAGAACTTGTGTTTTTGTGTACGGCGGATTCTTCTGTGCCTTGTGAAAGAGTGTTTTCGAAGGCTGGTGAGATGGTGTCAAGAAAAAGGAATCGCTTAAAACCTAAAACTGTTTAGAAACGGCTATTTTTGAATAAAAATGAATGAAGTCTTTCCTGTTCTGTACATCGTCGCCCGAGTTCCACAATGATTTTCACTTTCCTCTGCCTGCTTAAGCTTGTGCCTTTTGCCTCAAGTGACAAAAACATTATTACACAACCTGCCATAACATATGATACTACCAGTTTGGGATAATTTACAGACAGAATACATTAAAAATATTTATTATTCACATTTGTAATATTTTATGTAGAGAAATTGTTTTTTTGGAACTCAGTCATTCCCAAGAACCATAGCAGACTTACAGCTTTAATGCATCACACATTAAGTGGCTAAGAGCTACAGCTAACTGTGATTATTTACCTGGCCACTAGGGGGCTTTGTGTTCAAATGAAGCCTTCCTTGAACCAATTGGCTTAAGTGGTTCAATGCGTCATGGGGCTTCTTCTCACCATCACTAAGCTACAGAAGGGAACATAGTTGGTCAGACTCATCCTTCTTCTAAACATTTCATTATTTATCTTGTTTTATAAGCGAACCTTTAGTTTATAGTTTTTTTTAAAGTAAAATCCTTTTATTGAGCAATTGTGCATTTTATTTACAGAATGGAATCTGACTGAGAGCAAACTAACCAAGAATGAAGCCCGTGCACTAAAACTGACCACTAAAGCTAGACCCACATCTGCAGCAGCCCCCATGGACAAGTCGAATGTCTTCTGGTGACAAGTGTGATGATCAAACAAGACGAAGTTTAAGCTGTTTGGGCATAAAGACAAGAAGAATGGTGGGAGGACTCAAGGGGAGGCTTTCAACCAGATAATTTTGCACAAAGTGAATGAAATAAAACAAGAGGACTACCTCCAAATTCTTCAGCTTCAGCACAATGATCACCTTCTTCCTCATTTAACCGCCTTACCACCAACTGCTGCAACCTTCCATTCACTGTCATTAATATTTTCTAACATTTAGTTTCCCTCTTTTAGAGTTAAGTTTAAACATGTAAACTGAACGTTCTACATTCTCAGATTTACAAATGAAGTAAAAAAATTTTTAAAAAACGCTCCAGACTAAACGTCTCTGCCGCCACCTAGAGGGGGGAAAGTATCATTACAGCTTATCACATTTTTTAATCACATGGACAAAACACTCGAATATGCTTCATATGTTAACATGCTGCCTCTGATGAGCTTTATTTGTTTATTTCACTCAGACACTTTTACTTGAAATAAGTTTCTAACATGATAACCTGATCATTTTCTTTCCAGTTAATCTTTGATGAGGCTCGTAGAAACCAATATCAAATCTAAAAGTTGTGACAGAGATTTAGATTCCTGCTGAAGTTGTGAAAGTTTTAAAGGACCATAAAAACCAATAAAATCCATCAGCGAAGTTCAGCCTCTGTGATGCTGAGAGGTTTTATTGTTGCTGCAGGTTGAATAATCGTCCCTAAATAAATCTTTATTCTTCGCATCAGCATAGAACTATCATATAAGATAGAATGCTAAGAAAGGTGTAGGTTTAACATATTAATAAACATACATAGATTGGTCTTTAGTCAATTTAGAAAATATTTTTTTTAGAATAATCTAAATAAAAAAATGAATTTAAGATATTTAAATATAAAATAATTCAATGTTTTTTGACATTCTGACTAAGCCAAGATAGCCTAATTGTAAGTTATTAGTGTAATATGGTTATTAGAATATTTGTTTCTTTCTTTAGATAAGCCACAACTATTAGATTATTTTAGGTTTGTAGAAATGAAGATCATGAAAATAAAAAAAGAAGTATAAGTAAACTAATATTTCTAAAAATCTATTTATTTGTTAAAATAATTTAGTAAAATTCATATTTAACAGCTAGTTTTAAAAAATCATTAATCACAGCATTAAAACTAAATAAGCAGTCAGTAAAATAATTTAAAATCAATCTGAAGTTTAAATAAAATGCCACTAAACTACAGATACAACTAATAATTAACAAAGTAAAAATCTTATCAATTAATTCATCACTGAACCTAATATACACACCCTGTTTTTTTTATCAGAAAACTGGCCAGACGTAAATAATAAAGCATCTGTATTGATAGAATCTACTCCTCCAAATGACAATTTTTTAAGCGAGAGCAGAAAACACAAACGAGGCGGAGGTGTAGCCACAGTTTTTCATAACTCAATGAACTTTAAGAAGCTATCCCTGGGCAGATTAGATTCTTTTGAATACCTAGCCACCCAGATAAATGAGCCTAACAAAGCTCTATTTCTAAGTTTATATAAACCCTTAAAACTTAACTCTAACTTCATTAATGATTTCAATGACCTTCTTTCCGTAATATGTGTCGATTATGACCAATTAATCATTGTGGGGGACTTCAACATTCATACTGACAACCCCCAGGATAGACTAGCAAAAACATTAAGTGACACTCTTCATAACTTCGGCCTGATCCAGCATGTTAAGCAACCAACACACAATAAAGGACACACTCTGGACTTAATTATCAGCAAAGGTTTAACTATATCTGACATCTCTGTAATTGATGTTGCATTATCTGACCATTTCTGTATTTTCTTTGAAAGTACCATCTCTGCTAAATTATCCAGCCACAGTAAGACCACTATAAAATAGCGTTTTCTAGGGGACAGTTCAGTAGAAACCTTTAACCGTATTTATCCTTCCACCACATCCCCCTCATCTCCCAACTCAGTAAATAAGCTGGTAGATAATTTCCTCGTGAAAATCTCAGACATCATGGATTCCATTGCTCCAACTAAAGTGAAAGTAGTCTCAGGTAGAAAGAAGTCTCCGTGGACAAGTAATCCACTGGTACGTTGTGAAAAAAGAGAGTGTCGACGCGGCGAGAGAAAATGGCGGAAAACTCGACTCCAGGTTCACTGTGAGATCTACAAAGAGAGACTGAATAGATATCAGCTAACTATTTTTTTGAAATCAACAGAAACATTAATAATGCACGGACTCTATTTGCAACAGTGGAAAGACTAACGAATCCTTTAGTGACAGTAGCCCCAGAACTAAACTCTACCAGGGCCTGCAATGAATTTGCAGCTTTTTTACTGAAAAGATTCTAACAATTAGACGGTCTGTCTGTACCGCAGCACCGAGCCGACTACCAATGTTATACCCAATTAACACCAATGTAGAAAAAAAATTCTGAATTTCATGAATTAAATAAAAAAACCTAGAAAAAATCATTAACCAATTAAGTTCCTCCTCTTGATATCTTACCCACAGCTTTCCTTAAGAAAGTTTTCTCTGTCATTGGATCTGATCTGATTAAAATAGTGAACTCATCCCTCCTCTCTTCCACCAGGCTTTAAAAACAGCAGTTATTGAACCACTACTAATAAAGAATAATCTGGACAACATGTTAATGCAGAACTACAGGCCAATATCTAATCTTCCATTCATCAGTAAGATTATTGAAAAAGCTGTTTCAGCAGTTAAATGGCTTCATAGCAATGCCTGTGATAGAACCACAGTGCTGGTTCTGTTGGACCTCAGTGTTGATTATGATATATTATTGGAATGACTGGAGAGCTGGGTCGGACTCTCATGAGGGGTGCCCCAGGGCTCCATCCTGGGCCCTCTCTTATTTAATATCTACATGCTACTAGCCCAGATTATAACAACTAATAAGATTAGCTACCATAACTATGCAGATGATACTCAGCTCTACATTACGATGTCACCAGGTGACTTTGAAGCCATCCAAACTTTAAGTAAATGCATCAAGCAAATAAATGGATGGATGTGTCATAACTTTCTCCAGCTGAACAGAAACAAAACAGAAGTAATTACTTTTAGACCTAAAGAGGAACGATCAACAGTCAGCACACAGCTTCAGTTAATCCAGCTAGAAACTACTGATCAGGTCAGAAATCTAGGTGTAGTAATGGACTTAGACCTGAACCTCCAGGGTCACATAAAGGTCAATAACAAGGTCAGCCTTCTATCACCTGAAGAACATTTCTAGGATTAAAGGACTGATGTCGCAACAGGACCTAGAAAAACTCATCCATACGTTTATCTTTAGTCGGATTGATTACTGCAACAGCGTCTTCACAGGTCTGCCTAAAAAGTCAATCAGACAGCTGCAGCTGATCCAGAACACTGCTGCTCATGTTCCTCACTAGAACCAGGAAAGTAGAGCTCATCACCCCAGTTCTAAAGTCCTTACACTGGCTCCCTGTAGCTCAGAGAATAGACTTCTAAATACGTTTACTAGTTTATAAATCATTGAATGGCTTAGCACCAAAGTATGATGAAGATCTACTGTTACTATAGCAACCCCACCAGACCAATCAGGTCCTCTAATTCCAGTCTACTCAACATCCCTAGAATCAGAACCAAACATGGAGAAGCAGCTTTCAGTTTCTATGCTCCTCTAATCTGGAACAAACTTCCAGAGAACTGCAAAGCTGCTGAAACACTGAGTTCTTATGAATCAGTAATGCTTTCATGTATCAAATGTTTTGTGTGGGCTTTGTTGCTGTTTTTACTTAATCCTAAAGTCATGTCTGCTTTTGAGTAATGTTTTTACGTGTCATATGCTCTGTGTGTGTTTTGTTTTATTGCTAGTTTTATTTTGTCCCCTAATCATGTAAAGCACCTTGAATTACCTTGTTGTTGAAAGTGTGCTATACAAATAAAATGGCCTTGCTTTGCATTAAATGCTAAAACTTAAACCCAAACCACAAAGACAAGTTTACTTCAAAACAATCAGAAAGTCAGATTTTCTCGTTTTTTATTTAACTTCACCTCAAAATCTCTTAAGTGCTGTTAATGTCAAATTTATTCCTGTATTGCATTTAAAAAACTAAACTTGACCAACAGCACAGAAAATATATAATAAACAAAATCAAATAAATTACGAAATAAAACAGATCAAAAAGGGATAAAACTACAATAAGAAAAAAATAACATAATTCAGTTTCAATTCAATTCAGTTTATTTATATAGCGCCAATTCACAACAGATGTCATCTCAAGGCCCTTAACAAGAAGTCATTTCAATACATTTATACAAACATTCCAATCAGTTAAAAAGTTTCCTATTTAAGGAATCCCAGCAGATTGCGTCAGTCATTGGCGTGAGGTTGGGCCCCGTTGATGCAGACTTTCCAACCACAGCAATCCTTCAGCAATCCCTCATACTGAGCAAGCATGTAGCGAAGGTGGAGAGGAAAAACTCCCCTTTAACAGGAAGAAACCTCCAACAGAACCAGGCTCAGTAGGAGCGGCCATCTGCCACGACCGTCTGGGGGTTTGAGAAGACAGAGCAGAACACAGAAGGAACAGAAGATCTGATACAAGAGAACTTTCTATGTTACAGAAAGTAAAAAGTTGATAACAGGACACAGTGGATGTTCAGTTACTGGGAGCATCATCCCAGTCGATGCCCCCCGTCCAACAGGGCATTGCAGCCAAGCAGGATACCAGACCAGGTATATCTTCTATGGAGAGAAAAACACTGAGAGAAAACAAAGTTAACAGTCGAAATAACAGAATGTACTGTAATACAACTGGAGAGTAGTAGGAGAAAAGGAAGTAGCAGAGTGAAGAGAAGTGGTAAGTCTGTCCTCCAGCAGTCTAAGCCTATAGCAGCATAACTACAGAGATAGCTCAGGATGACCTTAGCCACTCTAACTATAAGCTTTATCAAAAAGGAAAGTTTTAAGCCTGGCCTTAAAAGTAAACAGAGTGTCTGCCTCACGGACTAAAGCTGGGAGCTGGTTCCACAGGAGAGGAGCCTGATAACTAAAAGATCTGCCTCCCATTCTACTTTTAGAAATCCTAGGAACTACAAGTAAACCTGCAGTCTGAGAGCGGAGGTGAAAGAAGGAAATCCTAGAAACCTGTTTAATATGGGATTTAAATGTCAAGTCTTGGTCAAAAATAACGCCGAGGTTCTTTACGTTATTACTGGGGGCCAATTTAATGCCATCCAGATGAAGTGATTGACTAATCAGTTTCTGTTTAAGAACTTCTGGTCCAAAGACAGCAACTTCTGTTTTGTCAGAATTTAAAAGCAAAAAGTTTAGGGTCATCCATGTTTTTATGTCTTCCAGACATGCCTGTAATCTACCTAACTGACTGGGTTCATCAGGATTAATAGATAAATATAGTTGTGTATCATCTGCATAGCTGTGGAAATTTATCCCATGCTGTCTAATGATTCTACCAATTGGGAGCATATATATGGTGAACAGAATTGGTCCAAGCACAGAACCCTGTGGAACTCCACAAGTAACCATTGAGAGTGAAGAAGATTGATCATTTAGATGAACAAACTGGAATCTATCAGACAAATATGATTTAAACCAGCCTAGTGCTGTTCCTCTGATCCCTGCAACATGTTCAAGCTTTTCTAAGAGAATATTATGATCGACTGTGTCAAAAGTAGCACTGAGATCTAACAAAACCAGAACAGACACCAGTCCATTATCTGAGGCCATGAGAATATCATTAGTAACCTTCACCAGTGCTGTTTCAGTGCTATGATGAGTTCTAAAACCTGACTGAAACTCTTCAAACAGCTCGTTACTGTTTAGATGTTCACAGACTTGATTAGCAACAATTTTCTCAAGGACTTTGGATAAGAAAGGAAGGTTAGATATAGGTCTGTAATTCACTAAGTCATCTTGATCAAGGGAAGGTTTCTTGAGTAAAGGTTTAATTACAGCTATTTTAAATTCCTGTGGTACGTATCCGTTTACTAAGGATAGATTCATCATATCCAAAATGGGGCCAGGAACCAAATGGAACACTTCTTTAAATAATTTGGTTGGGATTGGGTCCAACATACAAGTTGAAGGTTTAGATGAGGCTAATATTTTTGATAATTCCGAAAGCTCGACTGAATCAAAACAGCCCAAGCACAACTGAGGTTCTACAGTTCTTTCCGATGCTGCCTCATTTACTGAGGAAGAAGTAATCATGTTTGGGAGGATGCCAATGATTTTATTTTTAATAAAATTAATTTTATTTATGAAGAATCCCATAAAATCATCACTGCTAAGAGCTGGGGGAATAGTTGGCTCAACAGAGCTATGACTCTGTGTAAGTTTGGCAAATGTACTAAAAAGAAACCTAGGATTGTTTTTATTCGCCTCTATTAATGATGAAAAATATGCTGTTCTAGCTTGTCGAAGGGTCTTTTTATACAGCAGCAGACTGTTATTCCAGGTTAAATAGGAATCCTCTAGATGTGTAGAGCGTCATTTTCTCTCCAACTTCCTAGTATTCTGCTTTAAAGTACGCAACTCTGCGTTAAACCAAGGAGTCAGCCTCCTATGGCTAGCCACTTTCTTTTTTAATGGGGCTACACTATCTAATGCCAAACGTAATGAGGACGTAACGCTGTGAACCAGACCATCAATTTCTGAAGGGTTAGAGATAGAATTGCTGCCATCCACTGTGTTACTCTGAGACACTGAGGAAAGTAAGAATGGAACAGATTCTTTAAAAATTGTTACAGCATTGTCTGATAAAGCTCTACTATAATGAAATTTTCTTTCAGATTTAAAAGGGTCAGTTAAAGTAAATTCAAAAGTTATCAAGAAGTGGTCAGACAGGACCGGGTTATGTGGGTGGACTGTTATTTCCTCACACTCAATACCGTATGTCAGCACAAGGTCCAAAGTGTGTTTACCTGAGTGGGTCGATCCCTGTACTTTTTGAGTAAAGCCAATTGAGTCTAAAATAGCATTAAAGGCTGCATTTAGGCTATCACTTTCAGTATCCACATGAATATTGAAGTCCCCAACTATAATGACCCTATCAGTATTTAATACTAAATCAGATAAAAAATGTGAGATCTGATCCAAGAATTGAGAGTAAGGGCCTGGTGGACGATACAAAACCACAAACAAAAATGGTCTTAATGTTTTGCAACTTGGATGAGGAAAATTAAGGGTTAGATGTTCAAAAGAACTGTAGCTATCAATTGGTCTGGGACTAATTAGTAAATCAGAACGAAAAATGGTTGCAACTCCTCCTCCTCGCCCAGTATTTCGGGGAATGTGAAAATTTAAATGACTGGAAGGAGTTGACTCATTTATACTGACAAAATCCTCCTGCTGCAACCAGGTTTCTGTGAGACAAAGGAAATCAATGTGATTATCACCAATCAAGTAATTTACTAACAAAGTCTTTGAGGAGAGAGATCTTATGTTTAATAAACCACATTTAATAGATTTATTTTTCTGTTCAGTCAAAGTCGTATTTATCTTTATGAGATTTCCATAATTTCCTTTTGTTGGCTTAACTTTTAATCCATTTAATTTTGGCCGTGGGCAAGACACTGTTTCTATAGGGTAATGGGGGGGTAACAGTACAGAAGTAGCAGAGAGGTGGGTTAAACTACGACTCTGCTTCCTGGTCTGGACCCTGGGTTGTCAGTGTTTTGGAGGATTAATAAATTCGGCCATATTCCTAGAAAGAAGAGCTGCTCCGTCCAAAGTGGGATGGATGCCGTCTCTCCGGATCAGACCAGGTTTTCCCCAAAATGTTCTCCAGTTATCAATGTAGTCCACATCGTTTGCAGGACACCACCCAGACAACCATTGATGGAATGACAGCATGCGGCTAAACATGTCGTCACTGGTCCGATCAGGCAGGGGACCAGAAAAGATTACAGAGTCTGACATTGTTTTAGCAAACTTACACACCGAAGCAACACTAATTTTAGTGACCTCCGATTGGCGTAACCGGGTGTCATTACCGCCAGCGTGAATAACAATCTTACTGTATTTATGCTTATCTTTAGCCAGCAGTTTCAGGTTGGATTTGATGTCGCCCGTTCTGGCCCCTGGCAAACATTTGACTATGGTCAATAGTGTCTCTAATGCCACGTTTCTGACTATGGAGCTGCCAATTACCAGGGTCGGCAGATATGAGGCACCAGCTGGTTCCCCTGAGGAACCCAAAGTTCAGATTTAATCTAAACGAGCCGCTGAGGATCAGTTCTACCTTCATTTTTAAACCTCAGTCAGTTTGTGGCGTTGGAAGTTTTCCATCTGTCTTGGTTTCATCAGAATATCTGGGAGCTGCTACTGCTGCTGTCTGACCCAGTTTCTTTGCCTGTCTTTACTGGGTTGTTCCCAGTGCAGCTGGGGGCGGCTCCGGCTGGATCCGGTTCTCCCTTACAAAACCCAGCAGGGTTTCTCTCAAGAACTAAAGTCTTCATCCGTTTCTGCTGTTTGAGTTGTGACATCTAAAAGAAGCCTTATCTGATCAGGGCATTATCTTTTACACTTGTAGCGCTTCCTAGAGGTAAAAGTGTAAATATATATATATATATATATATTCAATTCAATTCAAAAATACTTTATTGATCCCAGAGGGAAATTAAGTGTTGTAGCTCATATAATTAATTATTGAAGGAGTTGTTGTAGATGATGATGGCTGTGGGCAGGAAGGATTTCCTGTAGCGGTCTGTATTGCAGCGAAACTGAAGAAGCCTCCGACTGAAGACGCTCTGTTGTTGTATGACTGACTCATGAAGAGGATGCTCAGGGTTGTCCATAATTTTTTTGATTTTGTGAAGAATCCTTCTTTGCATCATCATCTCCAGATGTTCCACAGTTGTCCCAAGAACAGAACCAGAACCTTCTTTATCAGGTTGTTTAGCCTTTTTAAATCCCTGGCTCTGATGCTGCTACCCCAACAGATGACGGCTGAAGAGATTACACTCTCCACAACAGACTTGTAGAAGATCTGCAGCATCTTGCTGCAAACCTTGAAGGACCTAAGCTTCCTCCAGAAGTCCAGTCTGCTCTGTCCCTTCTTGTAGACGGCTTCACTGTTCAGCCTCCAGTCCAGTCTGTTGTCAAGGTGAACTCTGATGTATTTATATTCTTCAACCACCTCCACTTCTTCTCCCATGATGGAAACAGTGTTTGACTTATCCCTGTTTCTTCTGAAATCTACAATCATCTCTTTTGTTTTGTTCACATTCAAGGTGAGACGATTGTTTCCACACCATGTCACAAAGCGGTCCACCAGCTCTCTGTATTCAGCTTCTTGTCCATCTCTGATACATCTGAGTATTTCTGCAGATGACAGGTCTCTGATTTGTACTGGAAGTCTGAGGTGTACAGAGTGAAAAGGAATGGTGAGAGTACGGTCCCCTGTAGTGCTCCTGTGCTGCTGACCACCTGGTTTGACACACAATTCTTCAGTCTCACAAATTGTGGTCTGTTGGTCAGGTAGTCATTGATCCAGGCGATTGTTGAGGGCTCCACCTGTGTCTTCAGGAGTTTCTGACAAAATTTAGCGTTTTCTCTGCATCAAAATGTGTCTTTAAAATTTACGGACATCATATGTTCAATCCATGGCGCATTTTAAACGGGATCAGAAAATAACTTATCGCTCCATTGACTCCCATTAATTTTTTTGGCAGTAGGGGACCCATGGACTGGAAGTAGAAGGGCGTGGCTTAGGCTCCCCATTCTGTGCCTCCTCTCTGGGTCAGATGGCTGCCTCCTCAGCGGCTGGGATTGCAGCTTTTCCTCCATAGTAAACCATCAATTATCTTCCATACATTGTCGAAGGTTACCACGTGTTTGTCAAAAATACGAAGAAAAAAAAACAACTTCCATCACAGCACATGAAGCCAAAAATAAATAAATAAATTTCCCAGTAGAAAGCAAAGCTGCTGTGAATGTGTGCAGGCAGCCATTTTCTAAAGGGTCTCTGGAGCTCTTGTGAAGGGGAACGTTCTGTTCCTCTGAAAGCTGGAAAGCAGGCTGGATGAAGATGATGGACGAAAGTAGAGTGAGAGCAGGCATGCAGCTCCACAAGGTCTTGGTGAGGATTTTTAGTGCTAGCTAGCGTTAGCTCTGCAACTTCTGATTTGTAGGCCTTTTCATTGCGAATTTTTACAATCAAATAAATCCCAAATCACTTGACAAACACAGTCAAAATGCATCATCATTAATTGTAATTTAAATTGAGGTACATCATGTGTGTGATTCAGGACGTAAGACAAAGCTAACCAGAAAATAACTTTTATCGCACCGTTGACTTTCTTTTTTTTTTTTTCAGCCAGGGGACCCATAGTTCAATTCAATTCAAAAATACTTTATTGATCCCAGAGGGAAATTAAGTGTTGGTATAGCTCTTATAATTAATTCTTTAAGGAGTTGTTGTAGATGATGATGGCTGTGGGCAGAAAATATTTCCTATAGCGGTCTGTGTTGAAGCAAAACTGAAGAAGCCTCCGACTGAAGACGCTCTGTTGTTGTATGACTGTCTCATGAAGAGGATGCTCAGGGTTGTCCATAGGTCAACAGGAAGGGGAGGAGACTTAAGGCTCCCCATACGGTGTCCTTGGAGACGGAGGCGGGAGGACTAGAGGACCTGCAGGAAACAGCTACACCTCTGCTTTCTCCATTTTTCCTTACTCTGCTACAGTGGCGTACCCAGAAATTGCTTATCAGGTGGCCGTAACCCCTACTTTCCACCAGACGCGTAAGCGGCGCGTAACGTCTGCGAAGCGTAACACGCACCTGATAGCCGCCATTAACGTCAACGGGACCATTTCCACCCGGCGCAAATCGGCGCGGCCCTCTCTTAAATTTACGCGCCGGGTCTATTCTCTTCGCTCTACGCTTCTAAAACGCGTCAATCACATCCGTTTAGATCGGGCCAGACAGGAAATCAAAGATGGAAGCAGTGAAAATAATCCAGGAATTTTCCAAATAAAAGACACGTGCAGATTTCCGTTTCTGAAACTACGAAACAAACAAAAACAAAACATCACTACCTGAGACACCAGGGTTGAAGTCAGTGGTTCTGTGGGTCTAATTTGTTGGTTTTGATCACGGACGACTCGAATTTCATCTTTGGAAGTGGAGAATCACCCAGTTTTTGATTCCAGTGATCATTTTTACAAGGACAACATGAAGAAGGAAATATCTGCAGTTTGGGGAGTGGACGGTGAGTTTATGGTACTTATTAAAATAGAATTACATTCCCCCCCCCTGCATACTACCCTTTATGTTATGCAATTGCAAATCTCCTGTGATTCCCTGATCTCCCGGGACCAGCGGGGTGAAACGCTTTCCCGAGCGATAGCCGTCTGAAACGCACCCGGTGGGAAGGGACGCACGCGCTGCTCAATTCGTGAGTAAAACGCGTCTATTACGTTACGCGTCCGGTGGAAAGCCAGGGTAACAAAAAATGGGTTGGCCATGTAAAAATTATTAAAATTAAGTTCATTTGTAAGTTCCACTGTTGCTTCAACAGATATGTGTCTGTAAACAGAAACAGCTTAGAACAAAGACTCTACACTTCCACTACAAAGTGTAAACATAACAATATGGCCACTGTTAGATACCCAATGCTTTAAACTATTATTTGATTCCCTGAAGGGCTAATATTAAGGCAGCTTACTCTGTGTAGTTTTAGAAGCTGTTAATTGCACCATTTTTTGCTAACCAGAAGTTAAACGAGGCGGGATCATCTTGGCTCTGTGAGCTCAGCGATTGGTCAGCTTTTCCCAAGGGACTATGGGAAACGTAGTAGCAATGTGTTTCAAACAAAACTCCCATAACTAACAGTTTTTTAAATCAATGTACATTAACTCAATGTCGCATTTAATTGTTTTTAATGCATGGAACTGTACTTTAATTGTTTAGTCTGGAAATTTACAGCCAGGCATCCTAACATGTTCAAAAAAGTGTTAATTTAAAAACTACAATCTTAGACTTGGTTACACTAAGGAACCTCACAGCTAGCCCTAGCTTGTCTGGAGAGTTTGCAAGGCATGTTATTTAAACCAGCAAATGACAGCAAGTCTTTCAAAGATGTAAATGTCACCTCCAATTTTATTCTTTTATTTTATGATGACTCTAAGTAACACCCTTCAAAGATAAAACTAATCATATCATATATTGTTATTATATATATAATTTGTTCGAATATTTGGGTGAGCCCTGGTCCAAATTTAGTAGGCCAACCTCCAGACGGTCGTGGCAGATGGCCGCTCCTACTGAGCCTGGTTCTGTTGGAGGTTTCTTCCTGTTAAAGGGGAGTTTTTCCTCTCCACTGTCGCTACATGCTTGCTCAGTATGAGGGATTGCTGAAGGATTGCTGTGTTTGGAAAGTCTGCATCAACGGGGCCCAACCTCACGCCAATGGCTGACGCAATCTGCTGGGATTCCTTAAATAGGAAACTCTTTAAATGATTGGAATATTTGTATAAATGTATTGAAATGACTTCTTGTTAAGAGCCTTGAGATGACATCTGTTGTGAATTGGCGCTATATAAATAAACTGAATTGATGTATTGGCCAGGACTCACAAAAGAAGTTCTGAGTCTCGGTGGGATTATTTCTGTTAAAACAAAAGAAAATGTGTCCTATTTGGATCAGAAACCTGAAGGTTTTGGGTCAATACCAACTAGTGTTTGGAAGTTGCTCACTTACAGGAGTTTAAGGATCTGAGGGTCTTGTTTATGAACACGAGTAGGAATGTAAGAAAATATCGATACACCGATATATCGCGATGTTTTATTTCTTGATATTCTATCAATATTCAAAACAAAAATATAGGTGTTTTTTTAAGGATTTGAATGGAACCATTAATGATGAAAGTAATTATTGTAGTAAAATTAAAAGTATAACTGGTAGCTTGTGGCTGTTTTCACCTTCTTCGTTCCAGTGGATCGACTAGATCTAGTAATAAAACTGGATGTGTTGAAGTGTAAACAGGTTGGAGTGTTTAGAAAGATGGGACGGTTTTCCTAAAGTTAAATTCAGTTTTACAAATCACAATATATCGTCTTACTCATAGTATTGCGATATATCGAGATATATCGCATCGTCTTCCCCGTATCGTGATACATATCGTATTGCCAGATTTCTGCCAATACACATCCCTAAACACGAGGGAAGATCGATAGACGGATTATTGAGGCTTTCACATAACCAGGTCATGGCAGATGCCAGGTTCTGGTTCTGCTGGAGGTTTCTTCCTGTTAAAGGGGAGTTTTTCCTCTCCACTGTCGCTACATGCTTGCTCAGTATGAGGGATTGCTGAGGTTGGAGTCTGCATCAACGGTGCACAACCTTAAGTCAATGACTCGATGCAATCTGTAGGAAACTAACTAAAAACTTTAAACTGATTGAAATGTTTGATTGTGTTGACATGACTTTCTTGTAAAGTGCCTTGAGATTAAACATCTGTCCTGAATCGGTGCTATATATAAATAAACTGAATTGAATTACTACCACTTTTTAATAGTTTTCTCCAGAATGATTTTTTGTTGTTGAATAATGCAGGATAAATGTGACCTTGGGGAGAATTACGTACATTTACATTTAAATGTAATATCAAAACCCTGTAAGTTTGAGTGATTGCTTTGGATGAGAGCTGAAACGTCTTTAGAGTCCTGTTGCCTTTTGTTGCGGCAATTCGGAAACTTTTATTTGCTCCCATAATTTCATCCACAAGTTTGTTGATCCGTTCAGTATTTTCAAAAAGCAAAAAAACAAAACAAAAACAAGAAACATTTCGATTTTCAAGTGGAAATGTTTGGAATAATCTACAACTGGGAGTGCTTTTAGGTGTTTTAAACGCCAAATTGCATTTGGGTCGTTCAGATTGTCTCTGGCGATGCTCCTTTGCAGTCTGCATTGGATGGTGACAAGAACCAAAAGATAACTTCAGACTGGGAGCACTGGTGACCATCAGGGGGGTCCAAACTGGACTGCATGGAGCAGAGAAATCATCGCCAAACCCACTGAAGCAAAGACTGAGAGATGATGGAGACTGATAAACAGCGATTAACCTCAGAATAAATGAGAGAACCGCTCCTCCTGGGCTCAGACCTCCCCCCTCCTCAACCATCATCATCATCATCACACTCCTCAACCCTTCAGGCAGTTTATCCCGCAGCATCAGCACCAAAAGCAATCCCCCAACAACAACATCACTGTAAACAACAGCATCCAACAGGGTCAGCGGGGAGCAGCGGGGACGGACAGCACCATGAAGGGAAAGAAAACCTCCTCCTGGAGGGGAGCAGCCGACATCAGCAACACCAGCTGAACCACTCAGAGTTAGGAGGAGGAGGAGCGGATGGATGCCAGCCTGGGATCAGACAGCAACAGCAGCGACAACAACCCTCCTCCGACCGGGACCAGCTCCCAGTTTAATCATTATTATGGGAATGGAAGAGGAGGGCCTTGCTTTGATCAACATGGCGGACAACAAAGCCCAGGGGCTGGGGTGACGGCGGCGGCACACACGGTACACGGCGCCATGGACCAGGTACACAACTCCCACGAAGGCTACAGCAACAGCAGCCCGTACGGCCACTATCCGAACTACCGAGCGGGCTACGGGGTTAGCGGATACGGGGGCATGATGAGCCCCTCATTGCAGGGGAACAGCCTGATGGGCCCGGCCGCTGCTAACCCGGCCAAAGCGGCTATGGTCGCCGCCGGTTCTCCGGCCGGAGGATTCCAACGGTTTCCCGGACACGGTCAGCAGCACCCTTCGGGGGCCACGCCGACTTTAAACCATTTACTAACGTCTCCGAGCCCGATGATGCGCGGCTACGGAGGCGGGTATTCCGATTACAGTAACCCGGCTGCACAGCAGCAGCAGTCGTGCGTGGGGGCGGCGGAAGACACGGGCTCCCAGTACGGCTCGGCGGCAGCTCACGGTTGGGGAGGACAACAGAGGAGTCACCCGGGGAACAACGGACCGAGCAGCGGTGGATCTCAGGTGATTTACACCGAATTAACGTCTGTTTTTCCCCTCCATGTTAAAGACACCCACCACGGTCCGTTCTGTCAGTTAGCCGCTATGCTAACTAGCTAGCCCCACAGCGATCACTGACACAAACCTGATTTACACAACACGACACACAGATTCCTGCTATTTAGGACTAAAAACTTAACAAAATACGACGTTATCTGCTTTATTTGTACGGGGGATATCGATTATCATCCACCCGAGGAAGATATTCTAACTGAAACCAACGTTTTGTAATTTGTGTCCAAGGTGACTCCGTGTTTAGCTCGCTATGCTAAGCTAATGTTAGGCTCGTAGGCCCGAGCGGGTCTCACGGAAACAACCGAACTGTTAACGGGTATATTTGTGTATTTCTAATCAACTTTAGTCTCATTTAACTACATTTAGAGGCTATGACAGGAGTCGGAATCCAACTGACAGCTAATTCCTCCCATGACACCCAGTAACCTCTTATCATATGCTAATTAGCCCTTTATTTTGGTCAATAAAATAAAACCGACCATCAGGTTGTTGTTGTTATTCCTTAAATGTATAATTCAGTTAGAAAATGGCTGACAATGTGAGTATAAACGAGGTTTTATACTATAGAGCTGTTACCGTTTTTTTTTTTTAACCCCGTAACTTGTTAAGAATTGAAAGGGCATGACGCCCACTGTTTGCCCGTCTCCACACGGGAGCCCTGACCTTCACACACGCATGCAGATTAGCCATGTGGCCATCAGCACTGGGGTAAATACACCTGCTGCCCCCGCAGCTACAGCCGCCAGCCCGCCGGAGGCAGCAGTCTGTGGCCCCGGTCAAGCTGGAGGCAGCTCCTCCAGGACATGGTGGAGGGTTTTCAGTGTCAACCTTTTAACCACGCAAACCCAGATATTGGTCATTTCTTCGATCAAGGTGATCTCATTAAAAAAAATTAAAAACAGTTATTTAGCAAGTCAGTTATGTTTAAAAAACTAGGAAAGTTGATTAAAAGCCATCTATTGTTGTGTTTTTCTATGCTTTCCCTGATCAAATGAATTTCTTATAATAATAATAATAATGATTATTATCATTATTATTTAGGTTTTTCATCTAAAAGCTGCAGGATTGCAGCTCTGGAGGATTGGATTTAGGCAAAAAAGGAGTGAATAATTGGGAACTGGAAGAAAAGTTTCATGTGGTTCCAAGAAAAATCCCCCCTCCACTGCATCAGTACTTCCCAGAATCAAGCCCCTTGGGGTTTCTGGCTTTACTCCTTTAGAAACCGTTTCACCTTGATTAAAATAGCTCTGATTGGGTGGAGAACATCTGTAAACACCAGTTTTATGAAACTGTCACAGACTCTCAGTTGGATTCAGGTCTGGACTTTGACTAGGACGTTCTAACACGTGAACATGCTTTGATCTAAACCAACATCTAACAGGTTTTCCCCTCCAGGAGTCAGCTCCGACCTGCTTCCCTGTCTCACAGCATGATGCTGCCGCCACGTTTCACCACGAGGATGGCGTTTTGGTTAGTCATGTCAGATAAAAATCCTAAAGGAAAAGCGTCGGTGTGTGTGTTTTTTTTGTTTGTTTTTTGTCTTTTTCTTTTTTTTTTTTTTAAGTTGTGATATTGGATGGAAAACCTGCTGATGATTCCAGGCGTTTTTTTGGGGGGTTGCGATGTTGCTACTTTATTTTAATGCTTGAATTAGCAGATATTTCAGTTAAATTCAGTTCATTTATATAGCGGCAATTCATAAAAGATGTCATCTGAAGGGACTTTACAAGAAAATACATACAGGCGTTTATGACTTATATCGACACATAAGATCTAAACGGTATAAGGTAGAAATTGTATAAATTTTGCCTGCCAGCCTACAGCGATTGCGCATTTTGATGTCATCAAGCTGTGCCCACATACTTTGCAACAGGTACACAAGGAGGATAAATACCGATGTTCAGTGTTCGTATTTACATTAGAAATTGCAAGTTTATAATTTGTCGTTTTCTATTTAACAGAAAAGAAACGTGTTGAACTTGAATTAGGGCTGGGCGATATGGCCTAATATCTATATTGCGACATGATCTAAAGCATGTGCGGTAATGATATCTATTGCAATATTTTCTGTTCTTTATATATATCGAAATGACAGCTTATGAACATGCTCACTTTACAGATACATTGCAGCAGAGCAACTTCAAAAAAAGGTTTAGAATGCCATTTAAAGAACATGTACTTTGCAAAGTGCATTAAAAAAAATATTCAAATCTTTTTTCCAAAAAACACACAAAGTTCAAAATTGTCCGCTTTCCTGGTTACTTATTTATGAATTTAATATCACACAAAAATAAAGCTGCACATATTTGAATTAAAAATGCTTCAAGTTCAACAGATTTTTTATCCCCTCGTTAAATGGGAAACAAAAAATTTTAAACTTGCATCACTTAGTGTAAAGACAAACACTGAACATCAGTATTTATCCTCCTTGATGACGGCTTGATGACATCATCAAAATGAGCAATCACGGTAGGCCGGTATTATCAAAATCTCTTCCTTTGGCTAAATTTATGTCATTTCTACTTTTTATATCTCTCACCCCTAACTTTAAGTATTTTTTAAAAGTCAATTATGTGCAGCTTTATTTTTGTGCGATATTAAATTCAGAAAGAAATGTTTGTTCTCTTTTTACATTATGTACTTGAGTTAAAACTACTTTGAAACATTGGGATTTTCTTAACCTTTAGCTTCTGTTTATTTTAAAACATCTTTATCTTTGTTTGTTGTGAGAATCTTTGTGTCGCATATTTTCCAAATGCGTTTGGTGCAGTAAATGTTCTTTAAATGGCGTTCTATACCTTTTTTTTTTTTGAATTAGTTTTTGTTTGGCTGCAATGTATCTGGAATGTGAGCGTGTTCATAAACGGTCAGAATCTCCTCCTAACAGACCCGAGATCAGATCTGTTTACGTTCTGGTTCGTTTTTCCTCTCCTCAGCTCACAGCGTTCTGAAAAGGTTTCGACTCCATTTCTGTTTACATCTCCATGGTAACGTCTGCTCTCACCAGCGGGAATATTAAGGCAGCACCATAACATGTTTCCTGAACAGTTTTATTCTGGGTTTTTGTTGTAAAAAATAATAACGAGAATCTGTGGAGGAAAAATTATATATATATATATATATATATATATATATATATATATATATATATATATATATATATATATATATATATATATAGATAGATAGATAGATAGATAGATAGATAGATAGATAGATAGATAGATAGATAGATAGATAGATATAGTTTTAATGGAATTTAAGTTTAAAACTGAATTTGAGTTGCACAAAATCAGGAAAATATCAAACTGGAATACTTTTGGTGACGATATCGAAAACTAATGTTATGGCTAAAAAAGTAGCTCTTAAAATAAAAATGAGGCTGAGTCCTTAAGGCGTGTTTTAGGGTTTAAATAAAACACGTTTGGCCAAACATGGAGGGACAGAGTGAATCAAAACAGTTCCGACCTTGTATCCCTTTGGCTTGTTCCATCTTGGATGCCTCACGATTTCAATTCGATTATAAAACCATTATATTTGTTATAATTAGGGTTTTTTTCCTTCATTCCTTCCATGACTACTTTCTACTCTTAAATCCATTAAGTTTCCATTAATTAAAGCATCCAAACCAATTGATGTCCTGTCTTTTGTTCATATCAAACCACAAATAAACCGACACATGTCCAAAATATGTTTCATAATCATATCAAGGTCATATTTTCAATGAAAGCTCAAGGAAATGTATGTTGGCAATTTAAATATAATATAGAGTGACCATATTTTGATTTCCATAAGAGGAAACTTGGTCCAATCCTTAAACACATCAATTATTTTCTGTTTACTTAAAGAATACTTTTGATTTTAACATATTTAAAGTATCCCTGCTCTATGTGGTTAAAAAGAAAATTTAAATAAACTTTAGATCAGCTTTTACAAGTCAACCATAACAGAAATGATTTTAAAATCTAAATAGAAATAATTAATCATGTTTATTAGAAAATAAACCTGTGAAAATAATAGCTCCCTTTTTATACAAGACAAATTGCACAAAAATATGAAATTACATTATGAGAAAATAAGTATTATTTTTCTGTTCAAAGTAACAGACAATAAAAAGCAGCATTGTCCCAAAGACACTTAAAGTGTATACTCTTGTCAATTTAATCCAGAACTTTAACTTTGCAGCATTTTCATAGTTTCTGTGTCCGATTGACCAATGGGATGTTTGCCACCTGTCATACACAGAAACTAATCTACCAGGTATGAGTAACGCTGCTCTCCGCCACACATTAGTCGCCACCAGGATGGAATGAAGGACATTTCCTTCCTGTTTCAGACTTAAAGCTCCATTTGGACTGACGTCTGGTAAACATGAGCTGCAGCTCGGGGAGGACGCCCCGGACAGCACCGATAAAGTGGAACATGTTGGTGCAAACATGATACACGACAACAAATACGCTTCTTTCACAACTAAAGGTCAAAAATATTTGCTGTATTTTGTCAATTTTGCACTGCATGGCTGAAACTCTAGCGGCAGCCATGATTTTTCCCCCGGTCCGTCCCCAAAAAATGTCAGTTTTTTCTTATTTAATTATTATGAAAAATAATCTATTTTTGGTGAATGGGCACACGTCTAGTGTTCTGATGCCGGTTACGGTACGATAAATAGCGCTGCTCTAGTCTTTCTTTAGAGAGTAAGCGTTTGGGATATGTATCACAATACAGGGGAGATAATACGATATATCGCAATACTATGAGTAAGATTACATATTGTGATTTTTAAAACTGAATTTAACTGTAGGAAAACTGTCGCATCATTCTAAACACTCCAACCTGTTTCATACTTTAACACATCCAGGTTTATTACTAGATCTAGTTGATCCACTGACTAATGACTAACAATAGCTCATCATTAATGGTTCCATTTAAATTAAAAAAAAAATTAAATAAAAATCAAGACATCGTGACATAAAATATCGCAATATATCTACGCTGGGCAATATGGCCTAAAAACTATATTGCGATATAATCTAAAGCATGTGCGGTAACGATAACTATTGCGATATTTTCTTTATGTATATCAAAATGACCGTTTATGAACATTTCCACTTTCCAGATACATTGCAGCAGAACAACAAAAGAAAAAAAAAATTAGAATGCCATTTAAAGAACATGTGTTGTGCAAAATCTATTTTTTATTTAAATAATTAAAAAAAAAAATTCCCCCCAAAAGAATGCAACACAAAAATTCTCACAACATAAAGATGAAGATATTCTAAATAAATTAAAAGCTAAATGTTATTTGACCCCCCCCCCCCCCCCCCCCCCGATATTTGCGATATTAAAAAAATAAAGCTGCACATATTTGAATTAAAAATGCTTCAAGTTCAACAGATTTTTTTTCTCTTTCGTTTAATGGAAAACAAACAAATGTCAAACTTGCAATATGTAGTGTAAAGACGAACACCGAAACGTCAGTATTTAGGACAGCTTGATGACATCATCAAAATGCGCAATCGCTGTAGGCCGGTACAATCAAAATCTCTACCTTTTGGTTAAATTGATATAATTTCTACCTTTTTTTTAATCGCCTACCACCATATCGATGTTTGCTTCCATCCCTAGCCTCATCCTTCGTCTGTTTGTGCAGGTGCCGCCCGCGGACCCGATGACGATGAAACACGCTCAGCTCTACGGAGTGGGCAACAGCCCGTATTCCCAGCAGCAGGGGGCGCCGTACCCCGGGCAACCCTACGGTTCGCCGTCCGCCCACAGATACCCAATGGGAATGTCTGGCAGGGGGGAGATGGGAATGGGAGGGATGCAGTACCCTCAGCAGCAGGTAGGTGGCTTGAAAGTCGTTTCCACTTCCCATAATTTACCGTATTAATAATATTTATGATTTTACCATCCAGTGGAGGGTTTTTTATCATTCTTTCCTGTATTAAATAATGCATTAACGACTCCAGGCTGTTGGTTTTGGGTCGGGTGGACCTCCAGAGGATTTGTCGGAAAGCTTGGCTTCGTTTTTCAGCTTGTCTTTGCGAAAACGTTGAAATGATTTAATTCCACAGCTTTTCAGTCAGTCGGCACCGTTTACTTCAACGGTTTGGCTTTTTGAATAAACAAATAAAGTCAGAATGGTGAGTGTTATATTAATGATGGAGGACGTTTTTCAGTAAAAAAGCCACAGATTTCTATCTTTAGACGTGAAACTTAATAAGAAAAGTTTTCTCCTCTTAGTTTGGTGCCCAGGGTCCTTTTTTATTTATCTAAGAGAGAAATAAAATGTCTTAACTCGGGGTTGTTGGATGGTGATGCTGTGGGCTTTAGCAGTCAGTTTAGCACAGATGTGCAGACACTTCTGACTGAAGACTGTATGACAAGCTAACGGCTCCATATCCAGGCAGCAGAGATGATGTTCCACAGTAACGTCTCCTGGATAACTCCATCAGCTGTTAGCTAGCTCTGCTATCTAACCAAACAGACAGCCAGACAGAGAGATAGACGTTGGGTGACTGCAGCAGGTGTTCAGACGCCTTGCCGTCTGTCTGTACTGCTGTAGCTGTAGTCGCTGTAACCTTTGACCTTCCCGCTAACCGGACTCGTTTCCCCTCAGATGGGCTCTCAGTACGGCGCGCAGCAGCAGAACCGGGGCAGCTACAGTCAGCCGGGGCAGCCGCCCTACTTCAGCCCCCCCCAGCAGCAGACGGCCGCCCCCAGCCAGCCGCCGTACATGCAGCCCTGCCCGCTGCCGCCCCAGGTAGGACTCGGCGTCTCCATGGAGACGTCAGAACAGAAACAGACGTCTATAAAGAACGCTTCCTTGGCCCCATCCATCCATCCATCCATCCATCCGTCTATCCATCCATCCATCCAACCGTCTATCCATCCATCCATCCAACCGTCTATCCATCCAACCGTCTATCCATCCAACCGTCTATCCATCCAACCGTCCAACCGTCAGTCCATCCAACCGTCAGTCCATCCATCCATCCATCCAACCGTCTATCCATCCAACCGTCTATCCATCCAACCGTCCAACCGTCAGTCCATCCAACCGTCAGTCCATCCATCCATCCATCCAACCGTCTATCCATCCAACCGTCTATCCATCCAACCGTCCAACCGTCAGTCCATCCAACCGTCAGTCCATCCATCCATCCATCCATCCAACCGTCAGTCCATCCATCCATCCAACCGTCAGTCCATCCATCCATCCAACCGTCAGTCCATCCAACCGTCAGTCCATCCATCCGTCAGTCCATCCATCCATCCAACCGTCAGTCCATCCATCCGTCAGTCCATCCATCCATCTATCCATCCAACCGTCTATCCATCCAACCGTCTATCCATCCAACCGTCCAACCGTCAGTCCATCCAACCGTCAGTCCATCCATCCATCCAACCGTCAGTCCATCCATCCATCCAACCGTCTATCCATCCAACCGTCTATCCATCCAACCGTCTATCCATCCAACCGTCTATCCATCCAACCGTCCAACCGTCAGTCCATCCATCCATCCAACCGTCAGTCCATCCATCCATCCAACCGTCTATCCATCCAACCGTCTATCCATCCAACCGTCCAACCGTCAGTCCATCCAACCGTCAGTCCATCCATCCATCCAACCGTCAGTCCATCCATCCATCCATCCATCCAACCGTCAGTCCATCCATCCATCCAACCGTCAGTCCATCCAACTGTCAGTCCATCCATCCGTCAGTCCATCCATCCATCCAACCGTCAGTCCATCCATCCGTCAGTCCATCCATCCGTCAGTCCATCCATCCGTCAGTCCATCCATCCGTCAGTCCATCCATCCATCCGTCAGTCCTTCCATCCATCCGTCAGTCCTTCCATCCATCCATCAGTCCATCCATCCGTCAGTCCATCCATCCATCCGTCAGTCCTTCCATCCATCAGTCCATCCATCCATCCGTCAGTCCTTCCATCCATCAGTCCATCCATCCATCCGTCAGTCCATCCATCCATCCAACCGTCCTTCCATCCATCCGTCAGTCCATCCATCCATCCGTCAGTCCTTCCATCCATCCATCAGTCCATCCATCCATCCGTCAGTCCATCCATCCATCCGTCAGTCCTTCCATCCATCCATCAGTCCATCCATCCATCCGTCAGTCCATCCATCCGTCAGTCCATCCATCCGTCAGTCCATCCATCCGTCAGTCCATCCATCCGTCCGTCAGTCCATCCATCCGTCAGTCCATCCAACCGTCAGTCCATCCATCCATCCAACCGTCAGTCCATCCATCCATCCAACCGTCAGTCCATCTATCCGTCAGTCCATCCATCCGTCAGTCCATCCATCCGTCAGTCCATCCATCCGTCAGTCCATCCATCCGTCAGTCCATCCATCCAACCATCCATCCGTCAGTCCATCCATCCAACCATCCATCCGTCAGTCCATCCATCCGTCAGTCCATCCATCCGTCAGTCCATCCATCCATCCGTCAGTCCATCCATCCATCCGTCAGTCCTTCCATCCATCCGTCAGTCCATCCATCCGTCAGTCCATCCATCCGTCAGTCCATCCATCCGTCAGTCCATCCATCCGTGAGTCCTTCCATCCATCAGTCCATCCATCCATCCGTCAGTCCATCCATCCAACCGTCAGTCCATCCATCCAACCGTCAGTCCATCCATCCGTCAGTCCTTCCATCCATCCGTCAGTCCATCCATCCATCAGTCCATCCATCCATCCGTCAGTCCATCCATCTATCCAACCGTCAGTCCATCCATCTATCCAACCGTCAGTCCTTCCATCCATCCGTCAGTCCTTCCATCCATCCGTCAGTCCTTCCATCCATCCGTCAGTCCTTCCATCCATCCGTCAGTCCTTCCATCCGTCAGTCCTTCCATCCATCCGTCAGTCCATCCATCCATCAGTCCATCCATCCATCCAACCGTCAGTCCATCCATCCGTCAGTCCATCCATCCATCCAACCGCCAGTCCATCCATCCATCCAACCGTCAGTCCATCCATCCATCCAACCGTCAGTCCATCCATCCATCCAACCGTCAGTCCATCCATTCATCCGTCAGTCCATCCATCCATCCAACTATCCATCCGTCCGTCAGTCCATCCATCCGTCCGTCAGTCCGTCCATCCATCCAACCGTCAGTCCATCCATCCATCCAACCGTCAGTCCATCCATCCATCCAACCGTCAGTCCATCCATCCATCCAACCGTCAGTCCATCCATCCATCCATCCAACCGTCAGTCCATCCATCCATCCATCCGTCAGTCCATCCATCCGTCAGTCCATCCATCCGTCAGTCCATCCATCCGTCAGTCCATCCATCCATCCAACTATCCATCCGTCAGTCCATCCATCCATCCAACTATCCATCCGTCAGTCCATCCATCCATCCAACTATCCATCCGTCAGTCCATCCATCCATCCAACTATCCATCCGTCCGTCAGTCCATCCAACCATCCATCCGTCCGTCAGTCCATCCAACCATCCATCCGTCCGTCAGTCCATCCAACCATCCATCCGTCCGTCAGTCCATCCAACCATCCATCCATCCGTCAGTCCATCCATCCATCCATCCATCCATCCGTCAGTCCATCCAACCATCCATCCATCCGTCAGTCCATCCATCCATCCAACTATCCATCCGTCCGTCAGTCCATCCAACTATCCATCCGTCCGTCAGTCCATCCAACCATCCATCCGTCCGTCAGTCCATCCAACCATCCATCCGTCCGTCAGTCCATCCAACCATCCATCCATCCGTCAGTCCATCCATCCGTCAGTCCATCCAACCATCCATCCATCCGTCAGTCCATCCAACCATCCCTCCATCCGTCAGTCCATCCATCCTTTGACTGATCAGTTTTCTGATCACAGGATTGTCCCATCCAAAGTATTTAAGTTATAAGTTATAATTATTTATTCAAGTTGTTACCCTACTGTATGTTTTTGTTTGATTTAAGCTAAGAAAGGAAACCAAAGCCTTTTTTGGGAAACATTAAACAGGAGGTTGCAGGTTAGAACCCCCCTTAAACCACTGCTTAGAGCAATATATTAGGAAATGTTTTAAATAAAAATGTACTCGTCCCGGAAGATGGTGCCATTTCTTTATTTTATTTGGAAACCTGTGGACTCCTGCCCGACCGGTGTTTGCACAGCCTACGCAAACACAATAATTCACAATTTTTAAGAAAAATGAACACAATCCAAAACTAGTGAGCACACCCACTCTCTGTAACACGACAGTCCTACCCGATAACTACCTACTGAGCTGAGGCAGCGCACAGCATATAACTCCCTCTCCTCACCTCACACGTCCAATTTCTATGAAACTTTTTAGTTAAAATGTGTGCAATTATGTGTGGTAAAATTTAGAATACCACCTATAAACGTTTCAAATAGTAATTTCTGGACATTTTATATGCACTTTAGAAAAAAATATTTAATCTGCAATATGCTTTTTAAAAAGTTTTATTCCCAGAATGGAGTCCAGCAGGTTGGGAATGATTTGAAGTGTTATTGTAAACGGTGATGAGCCTTTATGGTAATGTCATTTTAAAAAAAAGCATTTCAAAGATGCTGATTGGCTGATTGTTCCGACCTGTCGGAGCTCAGCAGTCGTTTCCTTCGTTGTTGGGACACGTGGGACTAAATTTATCCGTCTGCTTCGATGCAGGAGGTTCCTCAGGAGGCGTACGGGGGGCGGGGCAAGTCTGCAGCTATGACTCCTGGGAAAGCGAACCACGAGGACATGAGTGTGAACCAGCAGGAGAGACTGTCCAGTCTGCCGGTGAGTCCCAAGATCTGCAGCTAAGAAAAGGACCAGGATGCTTTAAAAACTCGACATTTAATAAAACGTTTTGTTATCGACTCAGACTGACCTAAAGTGACGTAGAGAGCAGAGCTGTTTGTTGTTGTGATTCAGGCTCTGGCAGACTGAACAGATTTCAGGCTTCGCGTTGGCTGCCAGATTGTCCTGCAGCTCCTTGTTCTCGTCCACAATGACGCCGTCCTTTTTCCCTGTGGCTGAAACTTCCAGAGATCACGCTCCGACCAGCTGACGCTTCCCGCTGGCCGCACAACAGAAATAATGTTTCTTAGTGATTCATACGAGTAAACGATCTGAAATCCTGTTTTTTAAACCAAAAGGAGCCAGCGTCAAAATATATTGTTTCTTCCTTGTTTGCTTGCTTGTTTAATCTCTCTCTCTCTCTCTCTCTCCCCCTCTCTCTCTCTCTCTCTCTCTCTCTCTCTCTCTCTCTCTCTCTCTCTCTCTCTCATATTCATATATATATATATATATATATATATATATGCCAGCATAAGGTCCAGCAGAACAACCACCTTAAACATATTATGGGATGGTCCTGTGGTTTCATTTAGCCTGAGTAGGAATCGTCTGGTTGAGCTTAAGCTTTATTAAGTCTTGCGTTTCTGAATCAACGACATTTCTCTGATCAGGTAGAAACACCTGGAGAACTAGATTAGTTTAACAAACCAGGATCTGGTTCTTCTACTTTCATTCCACGCCTGCTGCACAGTGGTGCTTTGTGTAGTTTTCTACCACCTCCTCTGCTTGAACTGAACCACCTTCACCTCCAGCTGTGATCCGCGCTCTTCCTCTCTGGTTCCTCTTCCTCCTCTGATGCTGTCCCACCATCCTCCTCCTTTTCCTCTCCGTCTCCCTCTGAGGTTCTGCTGCTGATGCAGTTGCCGAGGCAACTGCTGGTTGAGAAAGTCAGCAGAATCAGCTGCTTTGAGAGGCCTCTGTAATGAGCTGGCTTGAGATCAGAGGTTTGGGGCCAGTGATGGATGATGAAGTGGAAAATCTACTGGTTCAATCAAACTTTCTCCGCTCCATCTGAGGTTCTTCAGGTTGTTATGGCAACCTGGTTCTCTCCTCTGACATCAGGTTTCATCACCCATGATAGCGCTGGTTCTTATGAGCGCCGCTGGTTCTGACCCAGAGTCTGGTTCTGAACACTTTTATGCGACCTACCTTCATCCATCAGCTGTAAAGATGATGGGATGGATCAGAACCTATGGAGCTGGAAACATCTGGATTGATAAAAGATCTGGTCCTCAGAGACACAAACAGCTGCTGTAAACTAGAGCTGCAGAGAAACACACTCTGCTGATTGGTTGAGCTGTTCGAGAGGGGGGGGTCAACCAAGAGTTCTGATTGGATGGCTTAAAGCTTTCTTTCTTTCTTTTGCGCTGTTCTTTCTTTCTTTTTCCCTCATCTCTGTCTGTCTGTCTGAACTCAGCAAAAAAAGAAACGTCCCTTTTTCAGGACTGTGTATTTCAACAATAATGTTGTAAAAATCCAAATAACTTTACAGATCTTCATTGTAAAGGGTTCAAACAATGTTTTCCATGCATGTTCAATTAACCAGAATCAATTAATTAACATGCACCTGTGGAATGGTCGTTAAGACCTTAACAGGTTACAGAAAGTAGGCATTTAATGTCACAGTTCTAAAAACACAGGACACTAAAGAGACTTGTCTACAGACTGTGAAAAACAGCCAAAGAAAGATGCCCAGGGTCCCTGCTCATCTGCGTGAACGTGCATTAGGCATGCTGCGGGGAGGCATGAGGACTGCTGATGTGGCTAATGTCCGCACTGTGAGACGCCTAAGACAGCGCTACAGGGAGACAGGAAGGACAGCTGATCATCCTCGCAGTGGAAGACCACGTGTAACAACACCTGCACAGGATCGGTACATCCGAATATCACACCTGCGTGACAGGTACAGGATGGCCACAACAACTGCCCGAGTCACACCAGGAACACACAATCCCTCCATCAGTGCTCAGACTGTCCGCAATAGGCTGAGAGAGGCTGGACTGAGGGCTTGTAGGCCTGTTGTAAGGCAGGTCCTTACCAGACATCACCAGCAACAACGCCGCCTATGGGCACAAACCCACCTTCGCTGGACCAGACAGGAGTGGCAAAAAGTGCTCTTCACTGATGAGTCACGGTTTTGTCTCACCAGGGGTGATGGACGGATTCGTGTTTATCGTGGAAGGAATGAGCGTTACACCGAGGCCTGTACCCTGGAGCGGGATGGATTTGGAGGTGGGGGGTCCGTCATGGTCTGGGGCGGTATATCACATCACCATCGGACTGAGCTTGTTGTCATTGCAGGCAATCTCAATGCCTTGCGGTACAGGGAAGACATCCTCCTCCCTCATGTGGTACCCTTTATGCATGCTCATCCGGACATGATCCTCCAGCAGGACAATGCCACCAGCCATGCTGCTCGTTCTGTGCGTGAGTTTCTGCATGACAGCAATGTCAGTGTTCTGCCATGACCAGCGAAGAGCCCGGATCTCAATCCCATTGAGCACGTCTGGGACCTGTTGGATCGCAGGGTGAGGGCTAGGGCCATTCCCCCCAGAAATGTCCAGGAACTTGCAAGTGCCTTGGTGGAAGAGTGGGGTAACATCTCACAGCAAGAACTGACCAATCTGGTCCATGAGGAGGAGATGCACTGCAGTACTTCAAGCAGCTGGTGGCCACACCAGATACTGACTGGTACTTTTGATTTTGAGCCTCCCTTCATTCAAGGACACATTATTCTATTTCTGTTAGTCAAAAATTGTGAAAAATGTGAAAATTTTTTAGTTTATGTCTTATGGTGTTGACTCTATTAGTGTTCAAACAAATATTTACACACATTAAGTTTACTGAAAGTAAAAACAGTTGAAAGTCAGAGGACGTTTCTTTTTTTGCTGAGTTTATCCATCCATCCCTCCCTCCCTCCCTCAAACTGAGCTAAGGGGTGATCGGGGTTCTGATCATGGAGGTTGGAGCAGAACGGACAGCTTAACTCCTCCCACTTAGACTGAACTACCTGGTTCTTTGTTCCTCCTCCAGGATCTCTCCCGCTCCATCGACGACCTGCTGACCGGCAGAGAGGCGGTGATTTCAGGGGCGTCCGGTTCCGGCAGCACCCAGGGAGACCGGGGGACCCCAGGGGCCTGCTCGCCTTTCTCCCCCCACGTCTCACCGCGCCTCCCCCCTCCGGCTCGGACGGGGCCCTCTCCCTCCCCGTCGCTGTCCCCCGCCGGGTCCCGTTCAGGGCCCCTGTCCCCAGGTGAGATGAAGATGATGATGATGATGGTGATGGAGGAGGAGTGCGACTCAAACGTTGTTGTAACAGTGGGTCTGTCTGTTTCTCAGGCTCTCAGGTGGCCCCTGGATCAGATGTAGGTCCTCATTCCTCCCACTCGGCCATGACTCCAGATAGAGGTACATCACCTTCTTCTTCTTCTTCTTCTTCTGAATCTAGAGCACAGCTGTCAGAGATGGTTCATCAGAGAAGTCCGTCCCATAGGAAACCTGACTCTTTCCTGTTGTTTGAATCTTCCTCAGGTTTTCCTACCTCCATGCAGCGGGGCAGCCATTTTGGTCCCTCGCCCATGTCCCCCCACCCACCGCCAGTGGGCCCAATGCACCACGGCTCCTACCAGCAGGGCAGCCACTCCTACGGCCCCCCAGGTAGGACACGAAGACGCCTGCAGCCGCAGGGGAAGACGTCCGTCTCATGTCTCACGTCTCACTTGGTTCCCCCCAGGTAACTACCCCCGGCCCCCCCACTACGGCGGCCCGGGCAATGGCCCCGGCCTGGCAAACAGCATGGGGCTGAACGCCACCGGCCCCATGCACGGTCAGGGCCCCTCCACCCCATCAGGCCGCGGCCCCGGGCCTGGAGCCGGGGGCCGCCCCTTCACCGCTGGACCCGGCACCGTGGCCCCCACCTCCCCCAACATGCCGCAGTCTGCCGGCCAGGGCATGGGGCCCCCGGGGCCCCATGCCAGCTGCAAGCTGCCCGAGATGGTCCCCAACTCTGGACTGACTCACAGCAGGTGAGAAATGGGTGGCGCCCCCTGGTGTGTGGATGTCAACAGCTTGAATGCACTGGCTGATCTCCATCTAAAAGTTAGATATATAAGATGCAATTTAATGAGTAAATATTTATTAAAGGTGCAATATGTAAGAATAATGTTTTGTGGTCAAATGTGAGTACTTCAGTCCATGTAGAAAAACAAAAGAGTCGGCTCACAGCCACTCATCCCCTCCGCTTCGTGAGTTTCATGCCGGATCAGCGGAGACGAGTAAGTACATTTCCCCGCAATAACGAGTTGTTGGTCATTGAAAAAAGTAGCTTGAGATATTTTTAAAGCCGACAATTCTTTTCTAATTTACTGTTAGCATTGTTAGCTCAACGTTAGCCTCCAGCCCGGTCGGTGGTGGATTACAGATGTCGGCGCGGTGTTTGTGTTGAAGACTTCGCAACCTTTCGGGCTCACATGTGATTGGCTCTGTAACCAGGAAGTATGGAGGCGGGACAGATATTTTAACCAATGACTACGTCCCTTTTTTAAGATGATAAAAACTTGGAACCGCCCAGACGGCTGAGAAGGAAATCTATTTTAATGTAACCTTCCTTCCAACATGATTTAGACATTGAGACTGTTGTGGGATTATTTCATTGTAAAATTCTGACATATTGCACCTTTAATAAATATTTCAATAAAATATCTTATTTAATAAATGAAATGAAATGAAATATTAATGTAGCTGAGTAAGGGAAAAAAATTCTCTGAAGTTTTTTGCTCAAGTTTTTAAAATCTTCTTGCTAACTATAACTTACAGGCTTATATTGCGATATTTTATGTCACGATATTGTATCGATTTGAAGTTTTATTTGAGTTTTTTAGAATTTGAATGGAACCATTAATGATGACAGTAATTTTTGTAATAAAATTCAAATTACGACCGCTAGTTGGTGGCTGTTTTCACCTTCTTCGCTCCAGTGGATCAACTAGATATAGTAGTCGGATTTTTACCAGCACACATCCATAAAAGCAGCCAATCCAGGAGCGGCGTTAATTTTTTTCCTGCCACTGATTGGCTGCACCTCCAAGAGTGGAGATAAAGGAAGACTAACTATGTAGCTTCTGTTGTTGTTGTAGCTTCTTTTTCTCTCTTATCTCTTTCTTTCTGTCTTTTCATCTCTTTCTTTGTCGTTCTATCTTTTTCACTCGTCTCTTTTTCTCTGTTCTTCATTCTTTCTTTTTTCTCTCAAATCTTTTTCTCATCTCTTTCTTTCTTTCTGTCTTTTTATCTCTTTCTTTTTTCTATCTCCTTTCTCTTTTTATCTTTTTCACTCGTTTCTTTCTGTAACTGTTATATCTATCGATCTATCGATCTATCGATCTCTTTTTTCTCATCTTTTCTTTTTTCTCATCTTTTCTTTTTTCTTTATCGCTTTTTCCTTCTGTCTTTTTATCTCTATTTCTGTCTTATCTCTTTCTTTCTTTTTATATTTTTCTTTCTTTTTCTATCTCTTTCTTTCCTTTTCTATCTCTTTCTTTGTCTTTCTTTTTCAGAAATGTATTTATCTCAAGAGCGGAGATAAAGAAAGACTGTAACTGTTAGCTTCTGTGGTAGTGCCAAGATGGTTTCCACTGTGCTTATTAATGCGTCTTCCGTAGAGCTGGGTATCGATTCAAATTCCAAGAATCGGTTCCCGATACTGAAGATTCAGAATTGATTATGACCGGTACTTGTTTGGAAAGACGCCATAACGTAGAGCGGTTCCTCTACCATCATTACCTGCTTCAGGTAGCAACAAGCCATATCCTTGCAAATGAAGGCGTCTGTCGCCTCGGTTACTTTGACCGAACGTGCCGAATCAGCTGGTGGTTGTAGCGTTTGCTGGAGTTTCACCTGTTGCGGACGGCTCAGGCATGAGATCTTGGTGATGTCACGGCGCTAGGCTAAGGCTACTGCTAGTGTCTGACGCCATGTCGTTTACATTTCTTGATGCCTGACTTCAATGTGGGTGGGGTTAAAGTTCACCGGGGGGAAACTGTATTAACTCTTGTAAGATCCAAGCCTCAAAATGCCCGTCTGGACTTATTTTCTTTTCCTACTTTGGCTGTAAAAAAGGGGCAAACTAGGGGTGTCGTTTGGCGTAGTGGTTAGAGCGGGCACCCCATGTGCAGAGGCTTTGGTCCTCGACGCGGCTGTCCCCGCTTCGAGTCCCGTCCCAGACGACCTTTGCCGCATGTCTTTTCCCACCTCTCTCCCCCTTCAAAACTCTGTCCACTATCAATATAGGCCACTCAGGCCCAAAAACCTTTAAAAAAACAAAAAAAAAAGGGGGGGGGGGGGGGGGGCAAACTCACCGATCTTTAGGAATTTTTATAAGAATCGATTCAGAATCAGAGATTCGATATTTTTCAGAACAGCACTAATCTCCAGGTATATTTGCGGTTTGATCGGTTAAAATGGACAGTTATCAGCGTTTTGTAGAGAATGTCTCAAATACTGGAGGGTTTTAGCTACTCGGTGGGGGGCGGCCTAACCCCCCGCAAATACCGGAGAGTCCACTGCTTAGTTTCATTAAATTACGGTCATCATTTATGTTTTCTTTAAATTCTAAAAAAAATCTAAATAGAAAAAATCGATACATTGGTTTTGATACGACATCGTGACATAACATATCACGATATATCGGCGTATCGATATTTTCTTCCATCCCTATTCTAGACGATGTAGATCCTTGCTTTAAGCCTGAGATTTCCAAAAACCTCCAAATATTTCCCAATCAAGCAACCCTGCGCGACGGACGGCGAAAGCTCGAGGAAATGAAACGGCGACTTTCCTGAACTCCATTTAGCCTTCTTGTTATCTACAGGAAGTGTCACTCTCTCTCTCTGTCATCTTAAATCTCTTCTTACACCTTTCTCAGCTTCCTCCGACTTCATGGCGAACAACTCTTAACCTCCTGCGGTAACGACCTCCGCACCAAAGAGTGTTGCTGTCATGAAAAGGTTGTAACAGCCGATGAAAACTGTGGGCTGGTCCGCTCTGTTCAAACAGTGTTTTTGTAATTTTGCTAAATCTGTGTTAAAAGTAATGCAAAATAATTTAAAAAAAGAAGTCGGGGGACTTGAACATTTTTAGTCGGGCAGGTGACACGCCTCCCTCCGAGGCCCTTGAACGTAGCTAATGCTGAAGCAGTTCGGCGCATGCTAGCTAAAATGAAGAGTTCAAAATGCCGGGGAAATGCAATTTCAACAATGCATTGCTTTTTATGGACAATTATCGAAGCTGAAGCGTTAAGCAACTCAACGGGGCTGTGGTTGACACTTTGATAGGCGAACTTTTAGTCAAATACTATTTAAAAGTATATTTTTGACGAGAGAAAAGCACATACTTTAAAACTCAAATGGGTTTTGCATGATATGTCTCCATTTAAAGAGGATTGTGTTTAAGTAAAATCTGCATAAGCCTTGTAAACAGACTCAAAATCGACCCATAAATGCCGATAACATTTGGTTAAAGTCATTAAAAACTTGTAACGGGAAAGCTGTATGAACCCCGTTTCATGGTTCATCTCTGTTGCTGTGTCGATAACCTCTGACATTAATAGTGATCAGGCTCCTTTATTATCCAGGCAGGGCAGCTATTCGGGGATGACCCCAATGGGAGGTTCTAGAGGTCCGTACTCCCTGCAGCCAGGCAGCAACTCAGGCAGGATGACCCCTCAGGGACCCCTTTACAGCGCTCCAGGTAGGGCTGCAGTCGGGAATCGCTCAGTTTTGGGATCATAATCATCATCATCATTGAGGTTTTTCTTTGGTTTTTTTTGTTTTTCTCTATCCTTTGAGGTTTAGGGATGATGGCGGCAGACGAGACGGCCCCTCAAGGAGAACTGAAACAGCGGGTTGAGCTCAGCAGAGAGGGCGTCGGTCCGGCTGTCGATCCGGCCAAGCTGAAGGTCGGTTCTGCTTTCCTGGTTTCTCTCCCGTTTGCTTGATCCAACAGATGCATGAAAGCCGAGCTGAACCGATCCTCACAGCAGGAGTCGGCCACACAGGTCCCTCCCTCACGGCGTTTCAGACGGATTTAGAGAGAATCGACCTTTCAGCTTTAAGGGCAAATACCTTCGCTACGTTTAGAGCTGGGTACCACAGTACCTCTTCGGTACCGACCGAAAAAATTCGGTAGCTTCCGATATCAAACAAAAAAAAAAATTCAACCATTTCGTGACGCATGGAAGAGCCCCGCCTATCCCCTTTCAACTACACGAAAAGGCCAAAAAAATCTAAAAGTTCGGCTGCGTTTTGTAAAAGTAAACGGCAATGGAGCTAAAATGCAGCATCTTCAAGAAGATTTGTGCTGCAAAAAACGGGAATACCAGCAACGAAGCAAGTCGTCGTGCATGGCGTCAGTTCGCGAGCTGAAGCATGTACGGTCTTTGACTGCAAAAAAACAAACAAAACAGACCCCGAGTCCACAACCTTCCTCCTCTGCATCAGCAACAAAAAGGGAAGGCTTATAAAAGCATAAATATGCCATGAAACAAACGTCCCTGCCGATTGTTTATTGTTTACTTAGCTTTAGAAAATGCAGTTCAGCAGGTTTGCTGTTATTGACATGAAGTAAAAGCATTGGTATTAACGAAAGGCTATTTTGATTTTTTTATTCAAATCTCTACGTTTTGTGCCTTTTACTGTTTCCACTGAATGTTTGCAATGTTTTTGCTTATTTAAATAATTTAAAAAACCCTCTTAGTACTTTGTTACTCTCTCCTAAAATTAGACTTAGTCGAAAAAAGTATCGTAGAGTTAGTAGCATTGAAAAATAGCTAGCGGTACCCAGCCCTAGTTATGTTGGAAGTTCTGGTTCCGGGAAAAAGTTTAAAATAATCGGTCAGATTTTTTTCAGCTTTTCTCAGGGAAAATTATTAACGATGCACCGATAATAAAATTGGGGCCGATATGGATATCCGATATTAATATCGGCGATATTTACCAGTATCGTATAGATTTCCTTGTGCTTACGACACCGTGAACAAATGAGCTTGTTGCTTCTCTAATGTTGTTTTTGCATCGCCACCACTTCACATCAGATGACCCCAGACAACAAAGATCAGTTTGACTTATCGGGACGATGCCGATTATATTTAAAATGGCATTCCAAACTTTTTTTTTTTTGTGAAGTTGTTGTTCTGCTGCAGTGTATCTGGGAAGTGAGAATTTTCATTTTGACATATATAATGACAAAAATAATAATATATTGCAATAGATGTCGCTACCGCACACGCTTTTGATTATAGCGCAATATAGATTTGAGGCCGTGTCACCCGGCCCTAGGCTCCAGGTGGAAAATTTGAGTCAGAACCAGAACTTGGATCTGATAAACCAAACGTGGGAAGAGGTAAACAGACTGACAGCGTTGATCAGTTTGTTCCCAGCAGCTGCTGCTCTCCTTTTCGTCTCTAAAGCGCCCCCGTCTCTGACTCTCCTCATTAGGAGGAGGTGAGGAGCGGGCCTTGATCATCCACAGATCCGGCCCCGGCTGCCGCAATGATGAGACTTGGCTGCTTTGATCCGTCAGTTTGTCGAGGAGTTCGCTCTCCGTAGCCTAGATTTTAAATGATGGTTCTATATAAACCCAGAGGGAAACATTGGAAATAGATCAGACGTGACAATCGGCGTGTTTCTCCTTCAGTGGGAAAATAATAAATCCCTGGTTGGGACTCGGCGTACAGGAAAGAAGTTGAGGAATAAGTTCGCAATCAAAATGATGTAAATTACGAAAGGATGATGACGAAGAAGAAATGAGGCTCTGCTCCATTTTTGGAGGCATCGAACAGAATTAGTGTACCTGGAGTTGATGATCATCTGTTTGTGTGATTATTGATCAGGCCGAAGCTTTTTGTTTCCAAATATTGGCAACCGTCTCGCTGCTCTTTCCCATTTCAATCAGACTTTGACTAGGCCGTTGCTACATCTTGACTCTAGCAGCCGTTCTTTTTCCACATTTGCTGCCGTCTTTGGCTCTCTCCTTTCAGACAGAAGAGGCTTCAGCACTTCCGCCGCTCTGCCCTACAGTTTGTACGATTCTGTGGCCAAAACCCTTTCCTAACATACCTGCTGAGTGTTTTGACTGAATAAGCAGGCTAACCGTAGCAGTTAGCATGCTAAATGAAGCCTGTAGAGCAGCGATGTCCAACCCCAGCTACGACGGAGTATTACGGCCATTGCAGATAAAAACTGTAGAGTAAGTCTCCGCCAAAAACCTGAAATTTTGTGAACATATTTTTAAGAAAAAAACTCGGAAATTCTCTGATGCTAAAAAGTTGTGTATTTAGGAGAAAACTTTGGAATTTCCATGATTAAACATATGAAATCTCCTAAATTTATCAGGAAAAAACTGACATTTACTGAGAATCAGTTATTTCCGACAGAAAATGCCCTAAGTCCTCTGAGATTTACGTGTTAATTTTACAAGATGCGCATCTGGATCTTTTCAAAAGTCCGAACGACTTGCTCGGTGCTCGATGAGCCCTGCTTGATGCAGCCATGTTGCAGCTTGTTCCTCGCAGTCTCTCCCATTCGCGAGGCGTTCATGGGAGAAGTCGTATTGATACGGGAAAAGAGCCGCATGAGCCACGTGCGCTTTGGAAAAAATCCAGATGCACATCTCATAAATTGAACACTTAAATCTCGGAGGACTTCTCGCATTTTCTGTTGGAAATAACCGATTCTCAGTTTCTCCTGATTTCTGATAAATTTCGCAGTTTTTGGCTTGCAAATGTCTGACTTTACAATGTCAGAAATTATCTTATGGTGCGTTCACACCAGTCAGCGAGTCCAGGCAGCAGGGCAGCTAGATTACATGCAAGTCTATGGTACCTACGCATCAAGTGGGCGCCAAGCTGCCCTGCAGCAAGTCGCGCGCTTCGGCGCAGCTTCTGCTCGGACGTGTTGATGGACCGTCGGAGCAGCTGCTGCGTGAAGTTGGGAAAACTGAACTTTGGGGCAGCAAACGTGGGGCGTCAACCAATCATAGGGACTCCTTATACTGACGTGGATCGGCAAGTCATTCATTCAAAATGGAGGATCAACTAATCGTCGCTGTCTGTAATTTTCGTGAATTGTATGACCCGTCTTCGTCTTTTTACAAAGACAGGAAGAGATCGGATTTATTTGGAGGAAGATATTGGAGGATATAGGAGTGCCAGGTAAGCAGTTAAATATTTTCTTTTAACTTTCTTGTTATGTTAGCTAACGCTAGCCAAACCCGGTCAGGGCAACTACCGGACGTGACGCGCCGATGCGGTTTACAAAGTGTGCAAGCAGCTGGGTTTTAATTTTATAGCGTCAACTTTCGTCCTTTTGAGCGATTTGACGCCTGGATGCGCTGACCGGTGTGAACTTGCCTATAGTTTAAATATCGAAACTTTATACGTTTAATCATGGAAATTTCTGTTTTCTCTCGTAAATTCACGACTTCTCAGCATCAGAGAATTTCTGATTTTTTTTTTTTTGCCCTAATACTCCGTCGTAGCGGGGTTGGATTTCTGGAACTTTCTGTCGGAAATAACTGATTCCCAACAAACTTCAGAGTATTTTTCTGATAGATGTGATTTTGTTTTTTCTTGAACTTTCTTGGTTTAAATATCAAAACTTCATGGTTTTAATTATGGAAAATTCTTGAGCTCTCTCTCGCAAATTGAGTTTTTGACATGAAAGAATTTCCCTGTTTTTTTTTTTTCTATTTTTAAAATTTTTTTATCTACAACGGCCCTAATACTCGGTCGTACCCGGCCCTCCAGATCTACCATCCTGCAAGCTTCTAGATGCATCCCTGCTCCAACGCCTGAATCTAATGAAAGCCTCGTCACCGGGCCGGCTGATTCAGGGATGCGTCTAAAAGCTGCAAGATGGTCGATCTCTTCTCGGAGCTCTGAACTCGTAGGAAGATTGGCGCCTGTATTAAATGTAATTTTTCGCCGCGTACGATGATCTTCGGACGGTTTGCTGCAGGCTGATGGGCGTGTCTCTGGGTGTGTCTCTCAGCAGGACGGCTACGGCTCCCAGTGTGTGGTGCAGCCCCCGACCGGCCCCTGTCCCATGTCCCCCAGCTGCGCCGGCGTGTCCTCCTTTGTGGGGGAGGACGGCGACAGCGTTAACAGCCCCGCCTGGCTCAGGACTCCACTCAGCCCCGTAAGTCCCGCCCACAAAGCACCCGGTGGACCGATCCGCCTCGGTTCGGTTCGGTGGTTTCCTGAGCTGGTGTCTCTGTGTGCGCAGAAGCCCAACGTGGCCACCATGACCAACGAGAAGATCACCAAGCTGTATGAGATGGGCTCGGAGCTGGAGAGGAGGCTGTGGGTGGACCGCTACCTGTCCTTCATGGACGAGAGGGGGACGCCGGTCCCAAACCTGCCAGCAGTCGGGAGGAAGCCGCTGGACCTGTGCCGGCTCTACCTGGCTGTCCGGGAGATCGGAGGCCTGGCCATGGTGAGGCGTAACCCACAGTCCTCTCTGTCCTTTCGGGGCAGGAGGTTCTGCTTTCAGAGGCCTTTTCTTGTTGTTGCTACGTAGCTCTGCATTAATAACTATTCTCCGTTTGATGGATCCCGCGTTTTTCCTCCTCAGGTGAACAAGAACAAGAAGTGGCGGGAGCTGTCGTCCCTCCTGAACGTCGGGACGTCCAGCAGCTCGGCCAGCTCTCTGAAGAAGCAGTACATCCAGTACCTGTTCGCCTACGAGTGCAAGGTGGAGCGAGGGGAGGAGCCTCCGCCAGAGGGCGCCGCCGGGGACGCCAAGAAGCCCGCCTCCCTGCTGGCCAGGGTTCAGCCGCCGTCTCCTGGTAAGATGAGGTCAGGGATCCTGGTTCACATGGGATTATGAAATGAACTCACAGTGAGCTGTCAGGCGTGAACTCATTGTAAAAGTAAACATTAGTGACCTCAGTTTGACCCAATTACCCACAATGCCTCTGTGATTCCACCCTGCAGAAAAAATGTTTCTCTCTCCATCTCTGGTGGAAAACATGCAGGTTCCTACAGTTTTTTGTTTTTTTTGATATTATTGAATATTTTTTGAAGCTTTTAACATTCATTTCATTGTTTATTTAAATTTCCAGGAATAAAGAAGCACTGAAGAACTGCTTTTTCTTATGTTCCAGAAAGCTGTAAAGATGGACATCATGGCATCAGTTAAATCTTGAACACTTTGTTAATCTGTTACCCCTAAATAAAATCCAGTCCAGCCAATAAATGTTCATCAGAGACTAGAGGTGTAACTGTACACTGTTTTCCGTACACCTTTTAATCAAGAAAAGAAGTACAAATGTGCATGAGATTTTTTTTTTCATTTTGATCAACATTTAAAAACTGAATTCCTTCCTTTCAGTTCCTAAAATTAATTTGATTTTGTTGTGTTCCATAACTTTAAAAAGTTTGAGGTATAGAACTGATTGGAGATTTGATTGGATTTTATTTTTTCATATTAATAAAAGTAGTACAAGCAGACATAGAAATTTTTCGATAATACATGCGCCAAACATCACTTTGGAGTTGTTTTGATATTTGGAGAGCCTAGTCTCCCAGCTGTACTTGAATGCAGCATGGGCAGCTAAAATAAGGAGTTCAGTCTAATTGGATGCTACTGGTAGCCATGTGGACGTCAGCTGGTTTCTCTCTAGTATCAGTGATGTTTACATTCGGCTTGACATTGTTTTAGGTGAGTCATTTAGTTCAGTGCAGAGCGTGTTATGGACCTTATTGCTACTGAAAGATGCGTTCGCTGACAAAGTTCTGCTTCGGTCCAACTTTCTTATGTTCCCAAATAGCAAAGTTTAGTGATAGGTGGGAGTCCTTTCTGTTTTGTTTTGACGTCACTTTTTAAAAGTTGCACTGCGCTTTGGGTTTCTCACACAAACATTCTGCATGTGTTCAATGTCAGCTGACCTTAGACGGAGGAATGGGGAGGCGGGATGTACTGATGCCGTTTGTCTGGTTTGTGTCTCTGCAGCCAATTCCGGCTCCTTGCAAGGCCCCCACACCCCCCAGTCCACCAGCAGCTCCCTCACCGAAGCACCTGTAGACCTGAAGCCCCCGACCCGTTCGTCCACCCCGCACAACCAGATGGGTCCCCAGTCTGGAAACAGGTGAGGGAGGGGCTTTAGGCCATTCTTTTACTTTTTAAAGGGGCTATATGCAACTTTTTCCCCAAAATAAACGCAACAATAGCTTTTTTATTTGACCGTTTATGACTCAAACATCTCCTGATGAGCATACTGACACCTTGTCAGCTCACAGTGGGTGCACCTATAAGCCTGTATCCAATTTTTTCTATTTTCTGTCGGGTCCGCCATGTTGTGGAGTTGTTAACAGTTAGCTTCTGCTAGCAGAGCCTTAACTTGTTCCACCATGTTGTGGAGTTGCTAACGGTTAGCTTCTGTTAGCAGAGCCAGAACGTGTTCCGCCATGTTGTGGAGTTGCTAACGGTTAGCTTCTGCTAGCAGACCCTGAACGTGTTCCTCCATCTTCTGGAGTTGCTAACGGTTAGCTTTTGCTAGCAGAGCCTGAACTTGTTTCACCATGTTGTGGAGTTGCTAACGGTTAGCTTCTGTTAGCAGAGCCAGAACGTGTTCCGCCATGTTGTGGAGTTGTTAGCGGTTAGCTTCTGCTAGCAGAGCCAGAACGTGTTCCTCAATCTTCTGGAGTTGCTAATGGTTAGTTTCTGCTAGCAGAGCCTGAACGTGTTCCTCCATCTTCTGGAGTTGCTAACGGTTAACTTCTCTAGCAGAGCCAGAACGTGTTTCACCATGTTGTGGAGTTGCTAACGGTTAGCTTCTGCTAGCAAAGCCAGAACGTGTTCCGCCATGTTGTGGAGTTGTTAGCGGTTAGCTTCTGCTAGCAGAGCCAGAACGTGTTCCTCAATCTTCTGGAGTTGCTAATGGTTAGTTTCTGCTAGCAGAGCCTGAACGTGTTCCTCCATCTTCTGGAGTTGCTAACGGTTAGCTTCTGCTAGCAAAGCCAGAACGTGTTCCGCCATGTTGTGGAGTTGTTAACAGTTAGCTTCTGCTAGCAGAGCCTGAACTTGTTCCACCATGTTGTGGAGTTGCTAACGGTTAGCTTCTGTTAGCAGAGCCAGAACGTGTTCCGCCATGTTGTGGAGTTGTTAGCGGTTAGCTTCTGCTAGCAGAGCCAGAACGTGTTCCTGCATCTTCTGGAGTTGCTAATGGTTAGTTTCTGCTAGCAGAGCCTGAACTTGTTCCACCATGTTGTGGAGTTGCTAACGGTTAGCTTCTGCTAGCAGAGCCAGAACGTGTTCCGCCATGTTGTGGAGTTGTTAGCGGTTAGCTTCTGCTAGCAGAGCCAGAACTTGTTCCTCCATCTTCTGGAGTTGCTAACGGTTAGTTTCTGCTAGCAGAGCCTGAACGTGTTCCTGCATCTTCTGGAGTTGCTAACGGTTAACTTCTCTAGCAGAGCCAGAACGTGTTTCACCATGTTGTGGAGTTGCTAACGGCTAGCTTCTGCTAGCAGAGCCTGAACTTCTTTCACCATGTTGTGGAGTTGCAAACGGTTAGCTTCTGCCCGGAGAGCCTGAACATGTATCTTCATCTTCTGGAGTTGCTAACAATTAGCTTCGTCTAGCAGAGCCAGATCTTGTTTTGCCATGTTGTGGAGTTGCTAACAGTTAGCTTCGTCTAGCAGAGCCAGAACTTGTTCTGCCATGTTGTGGAGTTGCTAATGGTTAGCTTCTGCTAGCAGAGCCTGAACGTGTTCTTCCATGTTGTGGTGTTGTTAACGGTTAGCTTCGTCTATGAGAGCCAGAACGTGTTCCGCCATGTTGTGGAGTTGTTAACGGTTAGCTTAGTCTAGGAGAGCCTGAACATGTACCTTCATCTTCTTGAGTTGCTAACAGTTAGCTTCGTCTAGCAGAGCCCGAACTTGTTCTGCCATTTTGTGGAGTTGCTAACGGTTAGCTTCTGCTAGCGGAGCCTAAACATGTTCCTCCATCTTCTGGAGTTGCTAACGGTTAGCTCCTGCTAGCAAAGCCAGAACGTGTTCCGCCATGTTGTGGAGCTGTTGACAGTTAGCTTCACCTAGCAGAGCCTGAACATGTACCTTCATCTTCTGGAGTTGCTAACAGTTCGCTTCGTCTCGCAGAGCCAGAACTTGTTCTGCCATGTTGTGGAGTTGCTAACAGTTAGCTTCGTCTCGCAGAGCCTGAACATGTACCTTCATCTTCTGGAGTTGCTAACAGTTAGCTTCTGCTAGCAGAACCAGGACGCTCTGCTGTCTCCTGGCTGCAACCAATGCAGTCTTTCTGTAGGCAGCTGCTGGCCATGGTGGATCGGGCCATGAATACTAATTTTCACTGTGACGTAGAAGTGCCTTGCTTTTTCTGACTCGCTATTTCCTTTCTGTGACTAATGCAGGCAATGGAGGTTGGAGAAAATGTTTACTTGGAGCACACATATTCATCTCAGAGCGACCGATCGTATTTAAAAAAGAACAAGTATTTAATGGTTTTTCAGGTGACCGAGACCTTCAATAATATTTACAAAATGTGCGTGTGTATTTGCATTAAAAAAACAATAGACTATTTGCAAGAAATGAAAAATTAAAACGGTAAACAGAGATGTGGAAATAGCAGCAGAGATTTAAACATTAATTGAGTTTGTTGGGAGCAGTGATGTTTCTGGAGTCTTAACAGCTGCTGGGAGGAAGCATCTGTGATAACGCTCCTTTGTGCACCTATGGAGCGCTTCTGTTCAGCAACAGCTAGTCCAGTGGGCCCGTTTATGGGCCTTGTGGCACCTCGTTTCTAAATTTAGACTATACCAGTCTAATATGTTTACTATGTTTATTATTTTATTTCAACTCGTCTGATAATCAAGGACAAGAACTAAAATGGCTGTAAAGTTTGCTGGTAATGTGAATTAGCATTTCAGTTGACATGTATTTTTTTCTTCTTGTTCCTTTAGGACCGTGGGAGGCATGAGCATCCAGGACCCATTCTCCGAAGGCAGCGACCCAGCCTTTCACAAGCGGGGCCCGGGGCCCAGCGTCGCCCCCTACCAGCAGGGAGGGGGTCCGACAGAACCTGCAATGCGAATGCAATATGAAGCCAACAAAGACCCATATGGAGTCCCGAGGAAGGGTGAGCAACGAAGGGTTTTAGATTCACTCTTTATAATAGTTCCAGAATTCACAAAAAGGGGGGCGCTGCAGCACAGAGGTCAAGGAAATACACTTTAAAATAATGTAAGACTGCTTTTCTACTAAGAAATTAAAAGGAAATTTGAGGTGACAGCAGATTAAATGTTAATAATAAAGATCAAACTGAGCTGAATAAAACTGTTCCTTCTGAGGCGTGTTGCATTTTCGCACCAAAAGCAGCATCACTGGGCTTCCAGTTTCACACTCGTGTGCTCTGCTGCCCTCTGGTGGCCACTCGTCAACTCTCATTGAAAGGAAGCATTCACTTACATCCACATTGCATCACCGCTGAGTCTATCTCCATCTCCATCTCGCTCATCACTCTTCAGTTTTCCTTCCTTTCAGGCAGGAAAAAAAAGTGTGTTTACGCAGATATTTAACTGCATCATTAAAGGGATTTCAATGCCTCGCTTCGCCTCTCCAGGTCCAATTCCAGGCGAGGCCTTCGGTCAGATACCCAGTGGTGCAATGCAGGACATGTACCCTCGTGGACCATCCTCTGGCCCCCTGTCAGGGATGGGACCCAGACCGCAGTTCCCTTACGGCCCCGGCTACGATCGGAGGTAAGACCCGCTTCGTTGTTTTTCAGCACGTCGGCTTCCTGCCGCATCTACACTTAAAACCTTCTGTGTGTCGTTGCTGTCACCCTCCAGATTGGACCATTTGATGAGTCCAGAGGGAAGCATGGTGCCCCCTGGAGGTCAGAACAGCATGGGACCGTCTGTGAATGAAGCCAGCATGTATCCCCACAACAGATACCCCCACCAGAGGTGAGAGGAGGTTGCAAAACGTGGATAATCTAATTTGGATGTGGTCAACCTCCCTGTCTATGGAAGCAAATCTTTCATTTTCACAATAGAACTGCCAACACTTCTCATAAATAAATAAACGTCGTTCGTTATGTGACTTGATGAAAACGATGAAGAGAAGGACGTTCCTTTTTTTCGTTTTAATGCCCGCCCCGCAAAAAAGCGTTCTGTAATTCAAATGGAGTTGCCGATCCCAAGCAGCGCAGAAGAGTGACGTAATGGCCCGCTCTCCTTCGTCTGGGTTGGCTGGCATGTTTTTGAGTTTCCATTAGCAACGAGAGACGTTGCCGAGCCGAAGGACGCCGCGGAGCTTCCCTCGTCGGTGCCGTTCTCTCTCCGCGTAGCAGTGAAGTAGAAGCAGACCGGACCTCTGACTGTATTAATGTGTTTAAAAAAAAAGTTTCTTCCAGGAATTAGTCAGTAATATTTGTGTTATTTTACATCAGCGGCATGATTCAAAGGAGCACCGCCCACCACAGTGTCTCACATAAAAATATGAATAGTAAAGTTATATATCTGATGTCTGCTTTTGTTTTTTTATTTAACACGGATATAAAAGGCCAACTAAAGCAGCTGATGCGCCGTTAAAACCCAGAAGAAGAAGAAGAGCGAGCGCCGACATCGGCCATTTGAATTATGGAAGACTTGTTTTCCACGAAAACGAAAAAGGAACGTCCTTCTCTTTATCGTTTTCGTTAAGTCACAGAATGAGCGATGCTGGAGGAGAAAATGAAAAAGCGGTTTGGAGGATTTCTTATGTGTTATTAACGAGACAAAAATGCAAAAAGCATTTCAGCTAATGCGTTTCAGTTTGAATTACGGTACAGATTTGCTTCCATAGTGATCGAATGGGACCAGTGTTTTTTTTCTTAGTATCGTTGTGGATGTGAGAACCCTAGTGGAAACTTCCTGAATTTCTTCTTTGTTTTTGTTAAACGCAACGACATCAGTGTGACCTGGGTTGAATAGTGTCTTTGTGTCTCGTCTTCAGGCACGGACATGATGGTTTTGGTCAGCAGTATCCGCACAGCATGGCCTACAGTTCCCATCAGCCCCTTTACCCTCAGCAGCAGGTGAGTTCTCCGGGTTGGTCACATGGTACAGGAAAGAGGAAGTAATCAGTGACTGTTTCCATGGAAACATGTCGGCCTCTCTGTGTGTCCCTGAATGAGACCCCTCTCTGGGGTCTCATTTATAAAAACTTTGTGTAAGAATCCTTACCTAAACCGTACTTTAAGCTCAGCAACAAAAAAACAAAAAAAAATGTACTCGCGCCTAGAAAGTTTCAGATCCATCGAACTCTAGAAAATGTGCTCAGGTGATTCTTCCTCCAACACACCCGCTTTCTGCCACAAACGGTCAACGCAAAGTGCTCAGAGAATAATCTGCAAGAAGCCGGCTGATACTGCGTTTCACTGGTAACCATGGCAACCGAGAGGCGGAGCAATCCCACAGAGACTGAAGGAGGCACAAAAAACGTTTTATTTCAATCGATATAGAGCTTTGCTCAGCCAAAAGGCAACCAAAGTTATAAAAATATAGTTGACAATAAGAAAACGTGTAACAAGTAAAAAGATTAGAATAAAAAAATATATAACTTTAAAAAAATAATATATATATATATATATATAATTAATAAGTGCTGTCATGAGATTAAAAAAACTTTGAGATTAATTAGTTATGATCTGTAATTAATTCATCTCTTTTTTAATCTCACCTAAAAATTGCTGAGAAAAGCCCTCATCTTGAGGTGTTTTCTTTTAAATTCATTACATTATTGTGGCAGAACTAAAGTTTAATACATGTAATACAATGTTACCTGCTTCTCCCAAAAGTTTCCAATAGCCCCATAAAAATTTGCTAGAATTGCCGCTAGTTGTTGTTTTTGTTTTTTTTTGAGAAAGAATCGCTAGAGGGGTCTAAAGACTCACCAAATATAGCAAAGTTGGCAACACTGTCGGCAACTCAGCGTTCCTCCTCACCTCGCCCTCCCCACCACGATGATGGAAGCCAGTCATCTTCTGATGAGTTTACAGCCAACCGATGTCCACTTTAGGGTGTGGTTAACCGCAAATAACTCAAGCACATGAAGCCCAGTGCATAAAACGGGTTTTATTTAAAGAGAACGCGCATGCAGGAACGGTTAAATTAAAGATTAAAAATTAGATTAACACGATTGAAAAACATAGCGCGCTAAATATGGCTGTAATTAATTGATTGCAATTAACGTGATAATTTGACACCCCTTATATATATATAAGTAAAATAAATAGATATATATTTCGCACAAGCGATAAAAAATTAAGAACAATAAATATAAAGTTTGAATTACTAATTATTATGAAGTTTACTTTCTGTAGCAACAGTAATATTGGAATAAAAGCAAATTACAGCAGAGCGTAATTAATTTCAGCACCATTGTAAACTCAGCAAAAAATGAAACATCCTCTGACAGCTGTTTTTACTTTCAGTAAACTTAATGTGTGTAAATATTTATATGAACACTAAAAGAGTCAACACCATAAGACATAAACTAAAAATGTTTCACAGACATGTGACTAACAGAAATTGAATAACGTGTCCTTGAATGAAGGGAGGCTCTAAATCAAAAGTACCAGTCAGTATCTGGTGTGGCCACCAGCTGCTTGAAGTACTGCAGTGCATCTCCTCCTCATGGACTGGACCAGATTTGTCAGTTCTTGCTGTGAGATGTTACCCCACTCTTCCACCAAGGCACTTGCAAGTTCCTGGACATTTCTGGGGGGAATGGCCCTAGCCCTCACCCTGCGATCCAACAGGTCCCAGACGTGCTCAATGGGATTGAGATCCGGGCTCTTCTCTGGCCATGGCAGAACACTGACATTGCTGTCATGCAGAAACTCACGCACAGAACGAGCAGCATGGCTGGTGGCATTGTCCTGCTGGAGGATCATGTCCGGATGAGCATGCATAAAGGGTACCACATGAGGGAGGAGGATGTCTTCCCTGTACCGCAAGGCATTGAGATTGCCTGCAATGACAACAAGCTCAGTCCGATGGTGATGTGATATACCGCCCCAGACCATGACGGACCCCCCACCTCCAAATCCATCCCGCTCCAGGGTACAGGCCTCGGTGTAACGCTCATTCCTTCCACGATAAACACGAATCCGTCCATCACCCCTGGTGAGACAAAACCGTGACTCATCAGTGAAGAGCACTTTTTGCCACTCCTGTCTGGTCCAGCGAAGGTGGGTTTGTGCCCATAGGCGGCGTTGTTGCTGGTGATGTCTGGTAAGGACCTGCCTTACAACAGGCCTACAAGCCCTCAGTCCAGCCTCTCTCAGCCTATTGCGGACAGTCTGAGCACTGATGGAGGGATTGTGTGTTCCTGGTGTGACTCGGGCAGTTGTTGTGGCCATCCTGTACCTGTCACGCAGGTGTGATATTCGGATGTACCGATCCTGTGCAGGTGTTGTTACACGTGGTCTTCCACTGCGAGGATGATCAGCTGTCCTTCCTGTCTCCCTGTAGCGCTGTCTTAGGCGTCTCACAGTGCGGACATTAGCCACATCAGCAGTCCTCATGCCTCCCCGCAGCATGCCTAATGCACGTTCACGCAGATGAGCAGGGACCCTGGGCATCTTTCTTTGGGTGTTTTTCACAGTCTGTAGACAAGTCTCTTTAGTGTCCTGCGTTTTTAGAACTGTGACCTTAAATGCCTACTTTCTGTAAGCTGTTAAGGTCTTAACGACCATTCCACAGGTGCATGTTAATTAATTGATTCTGGTTAATTGAACATGCATGGAAAACATTGTTTAAACCCTTTACAATGAAGATCTGTAAAGTTATTTGGATTTTTACAACATTATTGTTGAAATACACAGTCCTGAAAAAGGGACGTTTCTTTTTTTGCTGAGTCTACTGTTAAAAAGTATCATCCGTGCAAAATATCCACTGCCGGTTTCCTTTGCGTCCAAAATGTGCGTAAGCAGCGAGGTCCTTGGTGAGCTCAAAGTCGCACACATTTTTCCGCCAAGTTTTATTTTCTATAAATCCCAAACTTTGCTCAGGAAGCGAAGCTTCTGCAATGTTCAGACACCGTTTTGTGCTTTATAAATGAGACCCCCCAAACCCTGAAAGGTTCTGGTCTGTGTGTCTCTGCAGGGCTACAAGCGTCCGATGGAGGCCATGTTCCCGGTTGCTAAGCGCCACGAGGGCGAGGCCTTTGGCGCGCAGCAGTACAGCTCTCAGCAGCCAGACCCTTATGGCCCCTACGGATCCGGAGCCGGGGGCTACGCGGGCCCGGAGCGTCGGCCCGTCCCTGGGCAGTACCAGTATCCGTACAGCCGGGACCGGCAGGGTGTAGCGAAGGGTCCGGGCCCTACGGCGGTGCCTGGGGGCCCCGGAGAGGGGCCACAGCCCAACATGTGGCCCCCCAGGACAGATATGGGCTACACATACAACCGGCAGGGCCAGGGGGCCCCGTTTCCTGGGATGAACAGAGGGGACGACCAGGAGGGCAGGCCCCCCCAGGACACCCAGTGGCCCCCCGGTCACCTTACCCAAAGCCAGACTCCCTTCCCCCCACAATCCTCTTCCTCCAGGCAGTCCCCCTCCTCTTTCCAGGCCGCACCCACCATCCCGAATCACGTGACCCGCTCCCAAAGCCCCTCGTCTTTCCCCCGGCCCCCGGCGGGCTCCCTGTCCCCCAACAGCGCCCCCTACCTGTCCTCCGTTAAGAAGCCAGGGGCCCTGACCGGTCCGCCAGCCGCTCAGGGCCCCCCCCTCGTTTACAGGGAGGTGACCTTCCCCCCCGGCTCCGTGGAGGCCACGCCCCCCAGGCTAAAACCACGGCGACGGCTCACGGCCAAGGACACAGGTGAGGTCGGCGTCGCGCCCACTTCACCGCGAGCGTGCGGCGGTCCGCTGAAGGCTCACTCTGCGATCTGATTTGTCAGGAACGCCGGAGGCGTGGCGAGTGATGATGTCACTGAAGTCGGGCCTGCTGGCGGAGAGCACCTGGGCGCTGGACACCATCAACATCCTGCTGTACGACAACGGCACGGTGGGCTCGTTCAGCCTGCCCCTGGTGAGGCGCCGCGCCGTAAGTCCCGCCCCCACCCGGGTTTTCCTGAAAACAAAAACAAATGATTGTCTGTCGTCCTGCAGCTGCCGGGGTTCCTCGAGCTCGTCGTGGAGTTCTACCGCCGCTGCCTCATCGAGATGTTCGGCATCCTGCGGGAGTACGAGGTGGGGGCCGATTGGACCCCGCCGGGGCCCCTCCCCGAGGAGCCGAAGGAGGAGGCGCCGTCGCCGCTCGCCTCCCCTGAGGACCGGACGGAGCCCCGCCCTCAACAAGGCAGCAGGTACGACAAGCGGCCCGTCAGGGTGGAGGAGGGCGGGCAGCGCCTGGAGGAGGTGGAGGAGCGCTGGGCCGAACCGAGCCGACCCAGCGGCTTCGTCAGCGGCCTGCTGCACTGGAAGGCCGGAGGAGGCGACACAACGGCTCACATCCAGACGCACTTTGAGCCCCGGACCGGAGACTTCAGCCCCCCCGACCCCGCAGAGGAGGAGGAGCCTGAAAATCAAGGAGGTAAAAACATGTTCTGCTGTTTTCTCTCTACAGATCCGGACAAGTTTGGAGTCTCAAGACTTTATTTCTTATATCAAATATAAACATCCAACATGTCAGCCTGGAATTTGATCTGAGCACTCTCCAGTTCCACATTAAGTTTGGAAAGAGAATTATTTATATGTATATATTAGGGGTGTTACGGTACACAGAAGTCACAGTTCGGTACGTTTTCGGTACACTTTAATGAAGCAAAATAAATACAGATGTGCATTTAACTTTAACTGAATTCCTTCCTTTCAGTTCCTGAAATTAATTAGATTTTATTATGTCCTATAACTAAAAGTATAGAACTGAGTGGATATTTGATTGGATTTTCTTTTTTTTTTGTGTAGAACGAATAAAATAGTACAAGCGGACATAGCCAGAATAGAAAACAGTCGGCGTTAATGTTTAATAAAGAATGCTTAAAACATTCAGTTCAGCACCTTATGGACCTTATTGCTGTTACATGCTAATACATGTACCGTTACACGCCAAGTGTTTATAGATTTGAACAAATCTAAATTCGTCCAGCTACCAAAAAAGAACAATTAATCACGCTGCCCAATCAGGAGGCTTCAGCTTTCTGTTGCTTCATAATTTGTGGGAAGAAACCGTAAAAATGTATTCTCCATGTCCATAAAAATCAGAGCCTTAAAAAGTTTGTGATTTTTTTAAAACCCTGTTGCTGCTCTGCAGGCTCGCCGTCTGAGGTCAGAGGTCAGCCTCAGAGTCCCATCAGCCTCCTGGAGGATGAGCCTCGCCGCTGGGACGAGGCACCGCTGTCCACGGCCGAATCCTGGCAGGACTTTCTGGCCAAGCGCTGCGTCTGCGTCTCCAACGTCGTCCGCAACCTCTCCTTCGTCCCCGGCAACGACGGCGTCATGTCGCGGCACCCGGGCCTGGTCCTGATCCTGGGCCGGCTGCTGCTGCTGCACCACCGCCACCCCCGGAGGAGGCGGGCGCCGCCGGCGTACCAGCGGGAGGAGGAGCGCGGCCGGGCCTGCAGCCGCGACGAGTGGTGGTGGGACTGCCTGGCGGCGTTGCGGGAGAACGCGCTGGTGACGCTGGCCAACGTCTCGGGCCAGCTGGACCTGTCGCGGTACCCCGAGAACGTCATCCTGCCCGTCCTGGACGGGCTGCTGCACTGGATGGTGTGTCCGTCCGCCGAGGCCCACGACCCGTTCTCCTCGGCCGGCGCCGGCGCCTCGTCGCTCTCACCTCGGCGCCTCGTCCTGGAGTGTCTGTGCAAGCTGAGCGTCCAGGACTGCAACGTGGACCTGCTGCTGGCCACGCCCCCCGTCAGCCGCCAGCAGGAGCTCTTCTCTGCGCTGGTGCGCCTGGTGGGCGAGAGGCGGAGCCAGGTGTGCCGCGAGATGGCGGTGGCTGTGCTGTCCAACCTGGCGCGGGGCGACGCGGCGGCGGCGAGGGCCGTCGCCCTGCAGAAGGGCAGCGTGGCAACTCTGATCGGCTTCCTGGAGGACAGCCTGGCCGTGGCTCAGCCCCAGCAGAACCAGAACGTCGCCGCGGCGCCGCCCGAGCCGCCCAGCGTCAACATGATGTGCCGCGCCGCCAAGGCGCTCCTGGCCGTGGCGAGCGCAGAGGAGAACCGGGCCGGGTTCGTCCTGTACGAAAGCCGGCTGCTGGACATCTCGCTGTCGTCGGCCCTCGACCCGTCGGTGGCGGCCATCATGTGCGAAGTACTGTTCAAGCTGAGCCGCTCGTGACACACAGACCGCCACGGAGCGCGCTCAGTGTGATCCTATTTTTATTTAAACAACAGAGAGCAGAAGTTTTTACGTACAAAAAGAAAACATATCGAATCTATAAACTCAATCCACAGATGTTTGTTTGTCTGGGGTTTTTAAGTAAATTTAATACAAAAAATATTTAATACTTTTTTGTTGTTTCTTTCTGTTTGCAGGGCTGCTCTGTGGGGGCGGGGTTTGTTAGATGTGGGCGGGGTCAGAGGTTGTAGATAAATGCGTTAAACGACGGAGGAAAACACTGATGTTCAGTCGTGTTCTTTGTTCTGGTGCAATAAGTTTGTTTTTTATGTGATTTTGTTTTTTGTTTCTTAAACCATCTGCCGTTTGAGGCGAAGTGGGCGGGGCCAACAATGGCTGCGTCCCATTTCTGTCTGCCCCACCATCCTGTAAATAAGCGATGTACATTTGAGCTCCAGCAGAGGGCGCCGGTCACAGCGGCTCATGATGATGATACCTCAGTTTCAGGGCGCGCTCTTAACTCGGGTGCGTTCGATTCGACGGACTGCGTGTACGGGCTGTGGGAGGGGGCGGGGCTTCACTGACGCCACTTAAACGGTTGTAAACAAATGTAAAGAGAGAAAAATCTTTGTTTCTTCAGTATGAGATCTTTATATGTTCCACGACATGTTTAAAGAATAAATGTACATGAACTCTGGTTGAGCACTGTGAACAGAGCGCCCCCTACGTTTCTTCTTCATAATTGGGTTGGTATTCCTTTTTTTTTTTATAACGCTGACTGTAAACCCAGCAGCTTGTTTGCATTAATCAACTTCAGGTGATAAAATGTTGATTTTAAAGTCTTTTAATCCAAAAATCCCGAATCAGGATCCATTTTTTGGGATTTACGTGTCAAAATTGGGAGATTATCAAAATTTTTAAAAATTTTGAGTCGGAAATTGCTGCCGTTTATTTTAAATCTTTGTTTTCAGTTACTTTCCTCACCTGATTTTGCAGAGAAATAATCAATCCATAATTTCTTCTATATTTTCTCTCCCAAGACATCAGAGGTCATTTTATTCTAGAGTGGTCCTGATCAGCAGTTCTCCAGCGTTTTCCTTCTTTTTTTTCCCCCCACCTGGTCCTTATCTCATTTTTAATGTAGCACTTCATCTTTGTTTCTTCTTAAAGGTGGACAAAGTCGGCTTTATTCATTGGCAGGTGGACAAGAGGAGAGGAAGACATGCAGGACGACTGCGCCAACAGTCTTGTGGTCTGTCCTGATTTTTACACCAAACTTTTAGCGCTTAAAGCAGATAATAAAAGTCTACAAGCTAATGTTAAAATGGCAGCTTTCTCTGGCGTTGGAAAGATGAAATTGTCATATATCCTGTAGAATTCACCTGAAAACCAAACTTTCATAAACGTGTAAAAAGCTGTTCTGGTCGGATCCTTCTGACGTTTTGCAGGAATTGTAGAAACTGCGTTCGAAGGCGAAGAGCTGCAGGGATTTCTTGTTCTGTTCTACGTGTGACGACGACAAAGAAGCCCCTTTCTTCTAAAGGAAACATTCAGGATGTTTCCCACAAACCATGTGGAGAAAATCGTGTCACGGTCTGATGAAACCAAACTGTGAACCACGGTGGCGGTAGCATCATGCCGAGGGACGACTACGAGGTTTTTCAATCTATGAACGGCTCCGATGCCAGTTAGATTTGACCCAAAACCTTTAGGTGTCGATGAGGAGAGATTTTATTCTTAGGCATCGCAGTGAGTCCAAACCGACTTCATGAGAGGAAAGTTAAAGGTTTGGAAGAAGCTGAGCCAATCTGAAGGACCTGGAGAACTTCAGTGAAGTGGTACTTCAACCAAGTATTAGTTTGGGGGCGAACGCTCTAACAGTCAGATTTTGGGAGGTTTTTCAGAATAAATGTCACATTAAAGGTGGAAAACATGAAACGACTCGTCATCTCATAAATCACAAAAACCTGTTTGTATTTCACCACCGTAGGTCCTGCATGTTTCCATTTTTCCTGACTTGAATAAACGGGTCGACAGCAGGCTCCTGCAGAACTTGTTGACTTTTTGAGGAGATTTGGAGACTTTTTGAGGAGATGATTTAGCGGTTTGGTTTAGGTGCATCGCAGCAAAAAACAAAAATCATACAGCACGACTACTCTGGCAGATAGGATTCACTCACACCGGACTTAAAAATCTGTCGTTTACAAGTTGGAATAAAGAAGTCTGGGCTTCAAGTTGAAAATAATTATTCTTTGGAGCCCCTATGAGGCTGAAATGTTCATTTAAAATATGATATAAGAAAAAACATAGAAATTCTGTCAAAGTTGTAAATTTGGTAAAGAGAAACTCAGTAATTTCCATGAATGAAGACATGAATTCTGGGTATTTAAGCTAAGATATGTTATGACGTAAAGTATAAAATTTATCAGAAAATCTCAGCAAACTTAATTTTTTTTCTGATAAATTTGAGGGTTTTCTTGACAATGTCAGAAAATATCAAATGTATAATTTAATCATGGAAATTTCTTAGTTTTCTCTGTCAAATTTATGACTTTTCAAGAGAGAATTTCCGAATTGTTTTTTTTTCTCTAGAAAATATGTAAAAATAATGTCTTGAATTTATTGGCAGAAAAAACTTTTTAAAATATATTTTTTTTTAAATCCTAATATTCCGTCGTAGGGGCGCAGACTCAAAATACTAGGGATGTGTATTGGCAAGAATCTGGCGATACGATATGTATCACGATACTATGATTGAGACGATATATTGTGATTTATGAAACTAAATTTAACTGTAGAGAAACTGTCCCATCTTTCTAAACACTCCAACCTGTTTCACACTTTAACACATGGAACGAAGACGGTGAAAACAGCCCCAAAACTACCAGTTATACTTTTCATTTTACAACAAAAATTACTGTCATTAATGGTTCCATTCATATTCGAAAGAATAAAAATCGATACATTATCGTGACAAAATTTTTGCGATATATCGGTGTATCCATATTTTCTTACATCCCTACAAAATGATTGTTTTATTTATAGGAAACGAGAGAACAGTTCAAATCTCACAGATGTAGATGTACGTAATTTCACAGGTCAATAAAGATGCAAAAAAAAAAACTCGTTTTATCGATTTATTCGGTCTACGATTAGCACAGGAAAACATCGACATTAAAAGAGTAGCTGAACTGTTTAAAGTCTGAGCGTTTCCAGTCCAAGTCTGCTGTACGGTGGCCTTCTCAGGACATTTTTTCTCTTTACGTTTGATCAGAGCTGCTGAAGGTTTACGTTAAAAGAAACACAAACAAATATGGCGGCTTGTTTTCATTCAAAAGGGTTTAATACATTTTCCAGTTAAGAAAATCATGCCTATTTCCAAAAAAAAGTTCGTCTTGCTGCTGCTGTTTGACCTCACCAGCACTCATCATTGCCTTTTTGTGGCTTAATCATTATTAGCTCTCGATATGGAAAAGATATGTCCACTGCAGAAACCTTGCAACATCTGGAGAGCCTATAAGTGATAAAATGCTTCCATAAAATAACTTAAATTGTTTATTTAAAAGTTTTACATTGTTTTAAACAGTTTTTATTTACATTCGGTGGCGGTTTTGGTTCCACCATCACAGAATTTCACATTTCTCAGCTGTAAATAATCCACAGAAGCAGAAATGAGAGCAGGAGATGGAAGACGAAGCCGTGGATCCCGATCACTTGGACCTGAACACGGCGTCCCAGTCCAGCGGCTCTGATCCGGCCGCAGCCTCCTCGCTCTTCGGGACGGCCGGGAAGATCGACTGCATCTTCTGCCTGAACTCTGCCAACTGAAAGAGACGCAGAGAGGATCGGCGAGTCAGACGGAAGAAACCGACAAACGTCCTCCAAACCGGAGTTTCCAGAAAACGATTATAGTCTCAATTACAGCTGGGCGATGTGGCCTCAAATCTATATTGCGATATAATCTAAAGCATGTGAGGTAGCGATATCTATTGCGATATTTTCTTTATGTCAAAATGACCGTTTTTAAACATTCTCACTTTCCAGACACATTGCAGCAGAAAAACGTATTTAAAGAACGTTTATTGTGCAAAATGCATTGAAAATAATATTTAAAACTCTTTCCAAAAAAATTTGACACAAAAATTCTCACAACATAAAGATTTTTTTAAAAGCTCAAAGTTGTCTGCTTTCCTGATGACACATTTATAAATTTAATATTACACAAAAATAAAGCTGCACATATTTACATTTTTTTAAATGCTTCAAGTTCCACAGGTTCCTTTTCCGTTGAAAAGTTAGAATAACTAGTGTAACAACAAACATCAGTATGTATCCACCTTGCACAGCTTGATGACATCATCAAAATGCGCCATCGCAGTAGGCCAATATTTTCTACCGTTTGCAAAATTTATATCATTTCTACCTTATACTGTTTATACCGCCCACTACTGGTCATTTTCGTGAATTTTAATGTTTTTTTAATTTATTTATTCAAATATTTACATATTTCTCCACCAAATTCAAAATTTGCAAGATATTTTCCGAACGTTCTTGGCTGGGGAAAAAACCAAAACCAAACGTACGCTGTGCACGCCGAGAGCTTTCCACACGGTGACGCTGAGCAGACCCACTCCACACCAGGCGTACAGGGAGCCCCAGCCCAGGGCTCTGAGGGCCAGCGAGGCCCCACTCTCGGGGGCCACCGCCGTCGCTGCCACGCCCTGCAGAGGAAACACAATTCACAGCAGCTCGACCGGGTTCGTATTTTTAATAAAAGATTTAAAGATTTATTTACATTTTTATTTAATGATATTTATGCAATTTATTAAATTTTTTTTGCTCTCTGGAACCTGGGTCGGGTGACGACCAATAGGAGTCCAGAGACTGTAACCATGGCGATGCTAAAACACACTAGTATTTCTGTCGGTTAAAAAAACGAACAGAAGGGCTGACGATGCTTCACAGGAAACTAAATGACCAAACATGGACAGAAGTCGAGAATCATCCAATCACGTCTCTGCTCGGGGAACGTGTGACCCCTGTGGTGGAACTCTTTCACATAGCTTTGTCCCTCACACTTTAGGGCCCCCAAATCTTTATCTACATACCTCGTTTGGGTCACCGCTCACTTTAGAGCTGTAGACTTTGGCCCCTGAATGTTTGCTTTCTTACAATAACATTAGCTACCATAACTACGCGGATGACACTCGGCTTTACATTACAATGTCACCAGGTGACTCTGAACCCAAGCAAGTAAATGCATTGAGAAAATCAATGGATGGATGTGTCATAACTTTCTCCAGCTGAATAGAAACAAAACAGAAGTAATTACTTTTAGACCTAAAGAGGAACGATCAACAGTCAGCACACAGCTTCAGTTAATCCAGCTAGAAACTACTGATCAGGCCCAAAATCTAGGTGTAGTAATGGACTCAGACCTGAACCTCCAGGGTCACATAAAGGTCAATAACAAGGTCAACCTTCTATCCCCTGAAGAACATCTCTAGGATTAAAGGACTGATGTCACAACAGGACCTGGAAAAACTCATCCATGCGTTTATCTTTAGTCGGATTGATTACTGCAACAGCGTCTTTACAGGTCTGCCTAAAAAGTCAATCAGACAGCTGCAGCTGATCCAGAACGCTGCTGCTCGTGTTCCTCACTAGAACCAGGAAAGTAGAGCACATCACCCCAGTTCTAAAGTCCTTACACTGGCTCCCTGTAGCTCAGAGAATAGACTGAAAAATACTTTTACTAGTTTATAAATCATTACATGGCTTAGCACCAAAATATGTTGAAGACCTGTTGTCATGGTACCAACCACCAAGACCACTCAGGTCCTCCAACTCTAGTCTACTAAACATCCCTAGACTCAGAACTAAACATGAAGAAGCAGCTTTCAGTTTCTATGCTCCCCTTATCTGGAACAGACTTCCTGACGAGTGTAGAGCTGCTGAAACTCTGAACTGCTTTAAATCGAGACTAAAAACCATCTGTTTAGAATTGCCTTTGAGTAAATGCTTGATGTCATATGTATGAAATGTGTTCATGCTCTCTTGCCTTATTGATCTTTCTCTTGCTTCATGGTGTATCATGTGTAATGTGTGTTTCTTTTACTTTTAATTTCCATTGTTTGTTTTTGTTTTTTAAATCACCAAATCATGTAAAGCACCTTTAATTACCCTGCTGTTGAAAGTGTGCTATACAAATAAAATTGCCTTGCCTTTCTTATACATTGGCCCCTGACTCGTTGATCTCTCATATTTTGCCCCCCCACCCGTTTTCTTCAGCGGTTCTGAGGTTCTGGTTTCAAACCATCTGTGGTGGAAGAGGAACACGAGCGACAGCAGCCAGGGGCCTCCGGCTCAAATCAAATCTCCCGTCAGAGAGGCGCTGCAGACAACAAAGAGCGCTCTGTGACGGGAAAAGAACCGAGGAAAACAGCCGCCGGATTGTTCGGACTCCGGCGCACCGCCGTCTTCTCAGAACCGCTGTCCGGTCCCGAGTCAGGAGGGAGAGCGGACGTCATCCTTCCACAAACACGTCTTTCACTCCTCAAACCAAATCACCAGCAAATGTTCTGAGTGACACCGAACACGAGGCTGTTTTTGTTTATTCCCAGCGGATCCGAGTCGTTCCAACACGCCTACCTTGCCGAACCACTCCGGGCTCTTCTTCTTGGCCAGCGCCAACGTGGAGCCGAACCCAGCGACCATCCCCGCCGAGGCGGCCGTGGTCAGGAACGCCGCACCTGCAAGACGGGGCAGTCAGGTGACCTGTGATGTCACAGCAAACAGGTTTTACATGGGCGGATACACGGAGGATAAACATCATCGTTGTTTAGCCACAGTGAAGAAGCGAGGCCCGAGGTCAGAACTTTGACTAGGCCCCTACAACACATCTGCTGAAGTCCCAGTTCAGTTTGACAATACTTCGACACACAGAGGAGATCATGGAATTCATAATTCAAATTATGATTAAAAAATGCCTCTTCATTTTCTCCTTCGACATCGCTCACTCTGTCTAAGGCCATGTTCACACGTAGCCGGGTTTTTTTTTAAACGGATATCCTCAACACCTCGTTTAAAAAATAAAATTAAAAAAAAGAATCTCCGTCCACACCTAACCGCATCAGTGCGTTTTTAAGCCCATTCATAGACATGCCAAACCTGTAGGGGGCAGTAGTTCCCCCAAATCCTATCTACTCAGAGTATTTTTCTACGTTCTAACTTCTACATAAAGCCGTAGTTGAGCTCGTAAAAACAAGCAGGGGGAAAACAAATCGCATCTGAGAACATAATTGATGTTTCAGGTCGCAAGAGTGACGTCGCGAAGCCTTAAAACTCATGTTATTTCTGTCCACACGTAAAACAGAGAAAACACGCAAATATCCGCTTAAGCCTCAACAAGTTTGCACCCACACGCGTTTTCCCTTTATACTTCTCCGTTGTTGCGAAGAAATTCCCCACCAGGACAGCAGGGGGCGCAGATCTTTTTCTGGCAGGTCTGCCTACCGTTGTAGCGACGTCTCTGGTCGACGACGGTTTATTTACTTCAGCTTGTAAACGAACATCCACTCCAGGAGCGATGGCCGACATAGAGAGAGTTTTGATTGAGCTGGAAAGCTTTTTCCTAGAAGTGCAGCTCATAGAATAATCTAGAAACTCATGGAAACAAACAACCACAGCGTCTGTTTTGTTGTTCTCTACACCTCCTGGTGTTCAACATCACCAAAAGACCAGATTAGATAAACTGGCCTTGCAATATAAAGCATCTAGTGGCCAAAAGCTGCATTGACTACTAATTACATCGACTATAGGGCAAATGATCTTGGGGTTGACCAATCACAGACGAGCGCTCTCCGTTGCGTTCGACGGATAGTTAAAAATGTGGGTCTACTCCGTCCATCCTTGCGTGCCTCTCGGAGAGCCATTGCGTCGACGGATGACGGCGCTTCGTGTCTCCGCAGACGGAGAAGCACAAACCAGGCTGTAGCTTCCCTCGTCGGTGCCGCTCTCTCTCTCTCTACGCAGACCGGACCTCTGGCTGTATTAATGTGTGTTAAAGATGCTTCTTCCAGGAATTAGTCGGTGACGTTTGCGTCGATTTACATCAGCCGCGGCAGCTAGGGAACAGAACGCAAGGAGCACCGCCCACCACAGTGTCTCACATAAATATTAAAATAAAGTTTTTTTCTGATCAGCTTTTTTTTTTTTTAAACGTAACACTTATATAAAGAGGCCAAATAAAGCAGCTGATGCGCCAGCAAACCCAAGAAGAAGAGCGAGCGCTGACGTCGCTCTTCTGCGCCGCTTGGGATCGCCAACTCCACTCGAATTACGGAAGACTCGTTTTTCATGAAGAACGGGAAAAAAAATGTCCTTTTCATGAAGTCACAGGATGAACAATTTTGAAGGAGGGAAAATGTAATTTAAAAAAAAGCAGCTCTGAGGATTCCTTATTCGAGACAAAACTGGCAGTTTTATTGTGATTTTAATTCGAATCACGGGCCACCCCACAGCATCACACCTCCACCACCGTGCTTTACAGAGGAGAGTGAACCTTTTTGTCTCTGTAACATGATCGACTTAATGCGGTTTGGAGACGAACCTAAAACCCTTCCCAGATTGAAGGGTTGCTTCCCTAAAGTCACTGCTGATGTCTTTCCGCCCTGACGTTGGAGGAGCGCAGGGGAACCAGCTTCGTGTCTCGGTGAGTTAAACCATCACTAGAACCGTTGGGGGACCTCCCTAAACAGATCAGTGACCCCTGACCCCTGCGGATACCTGCAGGTGACGTTCCCCCTTAAATTGGCTGCTTTCTGACTGGAGTTCGGCGGCAGCGGCTCGGTTTCGATTAGGCCTCCGATCAAAGCGCAGCTCCTCCGTCCTGCTCACCTTTTAACGCAAACAGTCTGTCGTCTTCATCAGTAACTCCGTCCTTCCTGACGCCAGAGGCTCCATCATCATCCGCGGCCGTCATGCTGCTTCGGCCCGTCTCCGTAAACCGTCCGGGTACAAACACTGAGAAGGAACCAAATATTATTTCCCCCACGAATTACAAAAGAAATCCGAAATATGTGGCGGACCTCACTGGACATATATTATAGGTTTTATTTTCACTACGTTTGAACAAGTCAACATTTTAACCAGAAGAGAACGGGACGGGATCCTGAACCAAAGATCGTTTATCGTGTCCTCAGGAATGAGGATTAAGCCGGAGACTGAAACCAAGAGGTCTCACTTCGATGCAAATAAGTTTATCCCTAAAGATGGATCGGCTATAAAAGTAAAGTAAAGACGAATGCAGCAAATAGAATATGATTTAAATAAAAACGAATTTAATTTAAGAAGATGCTGTGTTGGGAAGTTTAAGGAAATTAAGATGTTTTCATAATAGATTCATCATCACTGTGTATTTTCTTTAGCTCTGACCTTTAGGGTTCAAACAAGCTGCCATCACACGGCCTGGAAGTGTTGGAGGGCTCATACCATAAATACCGCTCTCATAAATAATGTGGATAAACAGAAGAAGGGTTTGTTCCCTGAGATGGTGGTAAATATTTGTAAAATAACAGTTTTTAATAAATTACGAAATTAATTTATTATTATTTATAGTTATTTTTACACTGTCAAATCTTTTCAAGAAATTGCTCTGATTTCATTTTTCTTTAACATTATAGGGACAACCTGACAGACAGAACCGAGGAGTAACACCAAAGATGTTCTATTAGGCCCTCAGTTTTGGCTGGAAGGTTTAAACTTAATGTGTCTGTGTGTGTTTTTTTCTGCGTAGTGATGTATCATCCCATTAATAGAGGATCTCCGCAGGCTCCAGCGGCTCTGCGGAGGCTCGGGATGCTCTTCGCCTCCTCCTCATCCTCCTTTTCGCGGAGCAGCTAAACGCCCGGTGCCGCTCCTGCCGACGGACCAGGATCACACCCACCCACCCCCGGTCAGAACTGGAACCAGTTCGCCCGGGGTTCATCTGGAGGACTGGGTCGGGAGAACTCTGGTCCGGTACCGGACTGGAGGTTCTAGCGCGCGCGTTTGTTTACAGGATACCTTAATTGTAACTATTTATTTTCTGTTTGGGTTCGTGATGGAAGAGCGGGCGCGAGGATTCTCGTTGGAGACGGATCCGCGCGCGCACATTTGATCTTCCTTTCATCTCCGTCCGCCCGCCTGCACGCGCGCGCTCACCTGTCAGGACTTATGTCTCAGATCCAACAAGCGGTTCCGGACGGACCGGGCCGGTACGACCAGATCTGTACCCGCAGCAGCAGCTGCTCCTCCCCGCCCTCCTCCTCCTCCACAGAGCCGCCCTCCTGCACCGGGCACCGCAGCCGAACCCCCCGCAAGAAGTGGCAGGTGTTCCCGGGGAGGAACCGGTTCTACTGCGACGGGCGGATCATGATGGCGAGGCAGACCGGGGTGTTCTACCTGACCCTGGTTCTGATCCTCTTCACCAGCGGCCTCTTCTTCGCCTTTGAGTGAGTCACGCTTGTTTTTTATTTTATTTTTTTAATTGAAGTTTATGTTTTTATAGCCTCAGATCAAAACTTAAACTTTAAATGTTTCCCAAAGACAGGATTATAATCCTAAAATCCTTCAAACAGAAGAGTTGGGATTTAGTCTCTCTGAGGAACAGGTGAAGCTCCAGGTGTCCAGTTCTGATGTTTGACCTCAGAGTCCAGAAGAATCAGGTTGTTTGTGATCCAAAGGTTCTGCACTTTCACCTTCATGTGACCCGTGGCTCATTGGCTCTGGCCCCTGACTTTACACTTCTGATACCTGACTTAATGGGCCCTGTGGATATTTTCCTCTGCTTCTAGGCCCTGACATTTGCTTGTTATACGTTTAGCCTCTGACTTATTGGTTAATTAGCTTTCTGGGCCCCTGACTTGTTGATAAATAGCATTCTGGGCCCCTGACTTCTTGATCATTAGCATTTTGGGCCCCTGACTTGTTGATAATTAGCATTTTGGGTCTCTGACGTGTTGTTAAGTAGCATTCTGGGCCCCTGACTTGTTGGTAATGAGCATTTTGGGTCTCTGACGTGTTGTTAAGTAGCATTCTGGGCCCATGACTTGTTGGTAAATAGCATTCTGGGCCCCTGACTTGTTGATAATTATCATTTTGGGTCTCTGACGTGTTGTTAAGTAGCATTCTGGGCCCATGACTTGTTGGTAAATAGCATTCTGGGCCCCTGACTTGTTGGTTAAAAGCTTTCTTCGCCCCTGACTTGTTGATAATTAGCATTCTGGGCCACTGACTTGTTGGTTAAAAGCTTTCTTCGCCCCTGACTTGTTGATAATTAGCATTCTGGGCCCCTGACTTGTTGGTTAAAAGCTTTCTTCGCCCCTGACTTGTTGATAATTAGCATTCTGGGCCCCTGACTTGTTGGTAAAAAGCATTCTGGGCCACTGACTTGTTGGTTAAAAGCTTTCTTCGCCCCTGACTTGTTAATAATTAGCATTCTGGGCCCCTGACTTCTTGATCATTAGCATTCTGGGCCCCTGACTTGTTGATAATTAGCATTCTGGGCCCCTGACTTGTTGATAATTAGCATTCTGGGCCCCTGACTTGTTGATAATTAGCATTCTGGGCCCCTGACTTCTTGATCATTAGCATTTTGGGCCCCTGACTTGTTGATTATTAGCATTTTGGGTCTCTGACGTGTTGTTAAGTAGCATTCTGGGCCCCTGACTTGTTGGTAATGAGCATTCTTTGCCCCTGACTTGTTGGTAAATAGCATTCTGGGCCCCTGACTTGTTGATAATTAGCATTCTGGGCCCCTGACTTCTTGATCATTAGCATTTTTGGGCCCCTGACTTGTTGATTATTAGCATTTTGGGTCTCTGACGTGTTGTTAAGTAGCATTCTGGGCCCCTGACTTGTTGGTAATGAGCATTCTTGGCCCCTGACTTGTTGGTAAAAAGCATTCTGGGCCACTGACTTGTTGGTTAAAAGCATTCTGGGCCCCTGACTTGTTGATAATTAGCATTCTGGGCCCCTGACTTCTTGATCATTAGCATTCTGGGCCCCTGACTTGTTGGTAATGAGCATTCTTGGCCCCTGACTTGTTGGTAAATAGCATTCTGGGCCCCTGACTTGTTGATAATTAGCATTCTTGGCCCCTGACTTGTTGGTAAATAGCATTCTGGGCCCCTGACTTGTTGATAATTAGCATTCTTGGCCCCTGACTTGTTGGTAAGTAGCATTCTGGGCCACTGACTTGTTGATAATTAGCATTCTTGGCCCCTGACTTGTTGATAATTAGCATTCTGGGCCCCTGACTTGTTGATAATTAGCATTCTTGGCCCCTGACTTGTTGGTAAATAGCATTCTGGGCCCCTGACTTGTTGATAATTAGCATTCTGGGCTCCTGACTTGTTGATAATTAGCATTTTGGGTCTCTGACGTGTGTTTTTAAGTAGCATTCTGGCCCCCTGACTTGTTGGTAATGAGCATTATGGGCCTCTGACGTTTTGGTAATTAATACGTTGAGCCCCTTAGTAATTGATAATTATCATTTTGGGTCTCTGACTTTATGTTAAGTAGCATTCTGGGCCCCTGACTTGTTGGTAAATAGCATTCTGGGCCCCTGACCTGTTGGTAAATAGCATTCTGGGCCCCTGACATGTTGATAATTCGCATTCTGGGCCCCTGACTTGTTGATAATTAGCATTCTGGGCCCCTGACTTGTTGGTAAATAGCATTCTGGGCCCCTGACTTGTTGATAATTAGCATTCTGGGCCCCTGACTTGTTGATAATTAGCATTTTGGGTCTCTGACGTGTTGTTAAATAGCATTCTGGGCCCCTGACTTGTTGATAATTAGCATTCTGGGCCCCTGACTTGTTGATAATTAGCATTTTGGGTCTCTGACGTGTTGTTAAGTAGCATTCTGGGCCCCTGACTTGTTGGTAATGAGCATTATGGGCCTCTGACGTTTTGGTAATTAATACGTTGAGCCCCTTAGTAATTGATAATTATCATTTTGGGTCTCTGACGTGTTGTTAAGTAGCATTCTGGGCCCTTGACTTGTTGGTAATGAGCATTTTGGGCCCCTGACTTGTTGATAATGAGCATTTTGGGCCCCTGACTTGTTGGTAAATAGCATTCTGGGCCCCTGACTTGTTGATGATGAGCATATTGGGCCCCTGACTTGTTGATAATTAGCATTTTGGGCCCCTGACTTGTTGATAATTAGCATTTTGGGTCTCTGACGTGTTGTTAAGTAGCATTCTGGGCCCCTGACTTGTTAATAATGAGCATTCTGGGCCCCTGACTTGTTGGTAAATAGCATTCTGGGCCCCTGACTTGTTGGTAATTAGCATTCTGGGCCCCTGACTTGTTGGTAATTAGCATTCTGGGCCCCTGACATGTTGGTAATTAGCATTCTGGGTCCCTGACTTGTTGTTAATTAGCATTCTGGGCCCCTGACTTGTTGTTAATTAGCATTCTGGGCCCCTGACTTGTTGGTAATTAGCATTCTGGGCCCCTGACTTGTTGATAATTAGCATTTTGGGCCCCTGACTTGTTGGCAATGAGCATTTTTGGCCCCTACCTTGTTGGTAAATAGCATTCTGGGCCCCTGACTTGTTGGTAATTAGCATTTTGGGCCCCTGACTTGTTTATAATGAGCATTTTGGGCCCCTGACTTGTTGGTAAATAGCATTCTTGGCCCCTGACTTGTTGGTAATTAGCATTCTGGGCCCCTGACTTGTTGGTAATTAGCATTCTGGGCCCCTGACATGTTGGTAAATAGCATTCTGGGCCCCTGACTTGTTGGTAATTAGCATTCTGGGCCCCTGACTTGTTGGTAATTAGCATTTTGGGCCCCTGACTTGTTGATAATGAGCATTCTTGGCCCCTGACTTGTTGGTAATTAGCATTCTGGGCCCCTGACATGTTGGTAATTAGCATTCTGGGTCCCTGACTTGTTGTTAATTAGCATTCTGGGCCCCTGACTTGTTGGTAATTAGCATTCTGGGCCCCTGACTTGTTGATAATTAGCATTTTGGGCCCCTGACTTGTTGGCAATGAGCATTTTTGGCCCCTACCTTGTTGGTAAATAGCATTCTGGGCCCCTGACTTGTTGGTAATTAGCATTTTGGGCCCCTGACTTGTTTATAATGAGCATTTTGGGCCCCTGACTTGTTGGTAAATAGCATTCTTGGCCCCTGACTTGTTGGTAATTAGCATTCTGGGCCCCTGACTTGTTGGTAATTAGCATTCTGGGCCCCTGACATGTTGGTAAATAGCATTCTGGGCCCCTGACTTGTTGGTAATTAGCATTCTGGGCCCCTGACTTGTTGGTAATTAGCATTCTGGGCCCCTTACCCTCTTGTCTTATCTGTATCTTTAGATTCTAACATCTCTAACAGCTCCTAAGTTAGGGCCAATGGCCCCTGGCTTTTTGACCTTTGACCCTTTAGTCCAATGACACATTAGCCTTAGACTTTTTGGACTCCAAGTCCTTCTATTCTAACACTTGATTTTGTTTCAGGCCCCTGACTCTTTAGCCTCTCACACTTTTGGTCCCCACCATGGCTCTTTTCTCACCTGTTTGTAATGGTGCCCTGTGATTGGTCTCTGTGTGTCCTCAGCTGTCCCTACCTGGCGTCCCACCTGAGTCCGGCCATCCCGGCAGCCGGCGCCATCCTCTTCGTCTTCGTGATGGGGATGCTGTTCAGGGCCAGCTTCAGCGACCCTGGCGTCCTGCCCAGGGCGACGGCGGCCGAAGCTGCAGACCTTGATAGGCAGATCGGTAACCATGGAGATGGCCATATTTCACTGATCTTTGTGGGTTTTGTGCAAATGTCTTGAGTCAGACCTACAGAACTTTCTGACATTCTAAAAATCATCGCGTTGTTGATAGGTAGTTTTCCAGGAAGGTTTGTCTTTGGACATTGGCTCCTCCTCTTTCTCCTCCTCTTCCTCTTCTTCTTCCTCCTCTTCCTCGCTCTCATTGAGTCACATGTCTCCTCCTCTCTCTTGGAAACGTTTCCACAGAAACTGAGCGTCACCATCTCAGCTCTCTGGTCTATTTCTGGAAGCCGACTTTTCCCTGATTTCCTTCTCGATTTTTCCGATGCTGAGAGACGGAGCCGTCAGTTCTATCCCTGGTATCCAGACATGGAGGAGGAGGAGGAGGAGGAGAAGGAAGAGGAAGAGGAAGAGGAAGAGGAAGAGGAGGAGGAGGAGGAGGAAGCAGCATCACTGTTTCTCTCTGCTTGACTGATTTATGTTCTCATCTATCCGTCCATCCATCCATCCATCCATCTATCCATCTATCCATCCATCCATCCATCTATCCATCCATCCATCCATCCATCCATCATCCATCCGTCATCCATCCATCAGTCCATCCATTCATCCAATCCACTCATCCATCCATTCATCCACCAATCCATCCATCCATTCATCCAACCATCCATCCGTCCATCCATCCATCCATCCGTCCAAGCTACTCATCCATCCATCCATTCATCCATCTGTCCATTCATCCATCCATCATCCATCCATCCATCCGTCCAAGCTACTCATCCATCCATCCATTCATCCATCCATCCATTCATCCAACCATCCATCCATTCATCCATCCATCCATCCATCCATCCATCCATCCATCCATCCATCCATTCATCCAATCTACTTATCCATCCATCCAATCTACTCATCCATCCATTCATCCATCCATCCGTCTGTCCATCCATTAATCCATCCATCCATTCATCCATCCATCCATCCATTCATCCATCCATTCATCCAATCTACTTATCCATCCATCCAATCTACTCATCCATCCATTCATGCATCTGTCCATCCATTCATCCAACCATCCAGCCCTCTGTCTGTCCATCCATCCATTCATCCATCCATCCGTCCATCCATTCATCCAACCATCCATCCATTCATCCATCCATCCATCCAACCATCTAACCAATCAACCATCCATCGATATATCCAACCATCAATCCATCCATCCAACCGTTTGCCCATCCATCTATCCATCCATTCATCCAACCGTCCATCCATCCATCCATCCATCCATCCATCCAACCATTTGCCCATCCATCCATCCGTTCATCCAACCATCCAATCCGTCCAATCAATCTAGCACTCCACCCATTACTCCATCTGTCGTTACATCCATCCATCCCTCCGTCCAAGCTACTCATCCATTCATCCAATCTACTCATCCATCCATTCATCCACCCATCCATCCATCCGTCCAAGCTACTCATCCATTCATCCATCCATCCATTCATCCACCCATCCATCCATCCATCCATCCATCCGTCCAAGCTACTCATCCATTCATCCATCCATCTATCCATTCAATCTACTCATCCATCAATTCATCCAACCATCCGTCCATCCATCCATCCATCCATCCATCCATCCATCCATCCATCCGTCCAAGCTACTCATCCATCCATCCATTCATCCATCCATCCATCCATCCATCCATTCATCCATTCATTCATCCATCCATCCATCCATCCATCCATCCATCCATTCATCCATTCATCCAACCATCCATCCATTCATCCATCCATCCATCCATTCATCCAATCTACTTATCCATCCATCCATCCATCCAACCATCCATCTGTCCATCCATCCAACCAACTAACCAATCAACTATCCATCGGTCCATCCAACCCTCCATCAATCTCTTCATTCATCCATTCAACCGTCCATCCAACCATCCATTCGTCTGTCCATCCATCTTTTCATCCATCATCTAACCATCCATCCATCCATCCATCCATCCATCTTTCCATCCATCCATCCGTTCATCCAGCCACCCAATCCGTCCAATCAATCTAGCACTCCACCCATTACTCCATCTGTCCTACCATCCATCTCTTTATTCATCCATCCATCCAATGTTCAGCAGCAGTTCTGCTCCAAGCTCCTCCTGGATGATGGAGCTCTGTACCTTCTATCTGTGGAGTTGTCCAGCTGCCCTCCAGAAGGAGACATTCCAGTCAAGGATTGAACATTTCCTCTTCTTATTTCTGTTTATTTCTTACCTCTCGGCTCAGGGTTCGGTTAAAACTCAGCAGCTGCGAACTCCTCCCTAATCCGCTTCATGTTGTCCGTTTCCAGACTCGACTGGATGCTCGAAGCCTCCGCCTCGCACCAGAGAGGTCCTCATCAACGGCCAGACGGTCAAATTGAAGTACTGCTTCACCTGCAAGATCTTCCGGCCGCCTCGAGCGTCGCACTGCAGCCTCTGTGACAACTGTGTCGGTCAGTGTGAGTTTGGCTTGTTTTAGCTCCAGGCATCGCACTTTCCAAAATCATTCACTATGTTCCTGTTTTCTCTCATTTCTAGGCATGAATATACATGTTTGTCCAAAGTATTCAGTTTCTTTCTCCTTCTCATCGCCCCAGAGCGTTTCGACCATCACTGTCCCTGGGTGGGGAACTGCGTCGGACGGAGGAACTACCGCTTCTTCTACCTCTTCATCCTCTCCCTCTCCTTCCTCACCATCTTCATCTTCGCCTTTGTCGTCACACACATCGTCCTCAGTGAGTAACTCTGGAGTTAGAGAGATCTTTGACCATTCCTCTCCACATGACCCAGAGCCCTGGATCCTCCATGATGTTCTCTTCGAGGTCCGTCCATGGTTGTCGAAGCTTGTTTCCAATCTCCCAACAAATCGATCAGAGTAGGACGGAAAGCTGCAGTTTTGCATAAAATAACCAAATAATAGAGAAATTAGCATTTCACATGTTTTCTTTAAACAATCCACCGTCCTCGACTTTTCTGCGATTGTTACATCTTACCGAAGCTGGAAAATGTCCCAGGACAACTTCCAGAATATCTCATCTTTCTGTCTCTTTGCTCCAGAAAGCTTAAGTAAAATGTGCACTGAAAACAAAATGGGGACTGAGCGTCGGACTCTTAGATAGATAAATAGATGGATAGCTGGATAGATGGATTGATGGATGGATGGATGGATAGATAGATGGATGGATAAAGGGATGGATGGATGGATAAAGGAATGGATGGATGGAAACAGAGAAGATGGAGGAATGGGTGGATGAAGAGATGGATGGATGGATAAAGACCTGGATGGATGGATAAAGGAATGGATGGATGGATGGATGGGTGGATGGGTGGAAACAGAAGATGGTTGAATGGATGGATAAAGAGATGGATGGATGGATGGATGGATGGATGGATGGATGGATGGATAAAGAGATGGATGGATGGATGGGTGCATAAAGAGATGGATGGATGGATGGATGGATGATAAAGAGATTGATGGATGGATAAAGGAATGGATGGATGGATGGGTGGAAACAGAAAATGGATGAATGGATGCATAAAGAGATGGATGGATAAAGGAATGGATGGATAAAGGGATGGATGGATGAATAAAGAGATGACGGATGGATGGATGGATAAAGAGATGATGGATGAATGGATGGAAAAGAGATGGATGGATGGATGAATGGATGGATGGATGGATAAAGAGATGATGGATTAATGGATGGATAAAGAGATGATGGATGAATGGATGGATAAAGAGATGGATGGATGGATAAAGAGATGGATGAATGGATGGATGGATAAAGAGATGGATGAATGGATGGATGGATGGATAAAGAGATGGATGGATGGATGGATGGATGGATAAAGAGGTGGATGGATGGATGGATAAAGAGAAAACTGCACTGAAAACATAAAGGGGACCGAGCGTCGGACCCTGAGGAACTCAAAGCTGTTGCTGAAAACCGATATAAACAGAACCAGTTTTGATTGGTCTGTGTTTCCTGGTACTTTTCTGCATTTGTAGGTGTTTTGAACTCATCAACACATTTTTAGCTTCACCAATCCACGTGGTTGAAAGCAGCATCGTTGGTTTTGGGGGATTTTTCTCCAGTCCCTCTGCTGAGGCCGTTAAAGTTGTTTATCTGGCTAGAAGCTCCAGACTCCAGAGCTGTGAGGCTATTTAACAACCAGCAGACTGTCTCAGATAAACTCGTGTTTTCTTCTGAGCGCTCCTTGTTTTCTGTTTTTAGCACAGCGGCTATAAAAAGCTCCTGACTTTGATCTGCGTGTCTGACGCCTCTACTTCTCTGTGTCTTCGCTGATGTGGAGTCGTTGTGTGTTAGAGTGACCCAGACTGATGTGTTAATCTCTCCAACGTTAAAACTTTTAAATGTTTCTGTGTTTTTTTCATGTTTTAAAGCCTTATGCCCTTTTTTGACCCATTAGCTCAATGAGAATTACCTCGTTGGAGCTACAGTCCCGTTTTCTGTCTAATTATTATCATTTCGGGGCGATTTAATGGATTTAGCTTCAAAACGTTAACAAATTGGGTCTTTGTGACATCCATGATGTTTGTGGGAGAGATTGGGTGTTTTGTTCCTGAATGATACCTCCCTGGAGAAACTTTAGTCCACTTAGAAAAACATCTTGATTGTAAAAATGCAAAGAGAGCCAGGTGGAAAGCTCAGAGTGAAGCTGCTGATCCTCCTCATTTAGAGATGGATGGATGGATAAAGGAATGGATGGAGGGATGGATGGATAGATAAAGGAATGGATGGATGGAAAAAGGAATGGATGGATGGATAGATAAAAGGATTGATGGATGGGCAGATAGATAAAGGAATGGATGGATGGATGGACATTTAAAGGGATGGATGGGCAGATGGATGGATAGATAAAGGAATGGATGGATGGATGGATGGATGGGCAGATGGATTGATAGATATAGGAATGGGTGGATGGATGGATGGATGGATGGATGGATGGGCAGATGGATTGATAGATAAAGGAATGGGTGGATGGATGGCTGGATGGATGGATGGATGGATAAATAAATGGATGGATGGATAAAGGGATGGATGGATAGAGAGATGGATGGATGGATGGATGAAGAGATGGATGGATGGATGGATGGATGGATAAAGGAATGGATGGATGGATGAATGGATGGATGGATAGATAAAGGAATGGATGGATGGATAGATAGATAAAGGGAGGGATGGATGGATGGATAGATGAAGGAATGGATGGATGGATGGATAGTTGGATGGATGGATGAATAGATAAAAGGGATGGATAGATGGATGGACGGAAAGATGAAGAGATGGATGTATGGATGGATAAACAGATGGATGGATTGATGGATAAAGGAATGGATGGGTGGGTGGATTGATCGATAGATAGATAGGTGGATAGATAAAGGAATGGATGGATGGATAGATAAAGGAATGGATAGATAAAGGGGTGGATGGATGGATAAAGGAATAGATGGATAAAGGGATGGGCAGATAGATAAAGGAATGTTCTAAATCTCTTCTTCTTCTCTTGGTCCTCCAGGATCCAATCGGACCGGATTCCTGACGACACTCAAAGACAGTCCTGCCAGATATCCTTCAGAGGTCCAAAGGTTTTTTACTCCCAGTGTTTGTATCGTGGTTCTGCTTGTCTGGGTTCTAAAGGTTCTGTAGAATTTACTTGATTTTGAAAACAGACAACAACAAAATAAAGATTCTGACAGAGCAGACCAGCTGGAAGCGCTGAATCATGGTCCGTCTGGCTGAAAGATGATGGACCAATCAGGGCTGTAAACATCCAGCCTCTCCAACATGGAGCTCACGGCTGACACAGAAAGTCCACCACAGGCGTTAATTAGCTCCCATACACCCCCCTGTAACGTGGCAGTTTCTGATAAATCAATCCTCCTGATGCGGTCGCCATCTACAGCTCAATATGTCCTATGATGCACTGCCAAGGTCAGAGTGTCTCTGTCCCCGTCAGGGACATCAGGACTCTGCTTCCCTGCAACGTCAGACCTGATGTGGAGACAGAAATCGTCTCCATCTTCCCCTCAGATGAAGACGTTGCTGTTACCTTTAGATCTAAAACCCCAGTCCATCCTTGACTCTGCTTTGCACCATCCTGGAGGTAGTGGTGTGTTTCTTCTCCGTCTGGTCCATCGTCGGCCTGTCGGGTTTCCACACCTACCTGATCAGCTCCAACCAGACCACCAACGAGGACGTGAGTAAAACCAGCTACCAGTGAAAGCCACGTTTTTCATCTGCCGCGATGCTGATCCTGATGTTTCCCCGTTTAGATCAAAGGAGCCTGGTCCAAGAAGGAGGGGAAGGACAACTACAACCCCTACAGTTATGGAAGTGTTCTCACCAACTGCTGCGCGGCCCTGTGTGGACCTCTGCCTCCCAGGTTGGCACTTAACCCAGGACTAATGTTGGTACAGATACCAGGGATAGAACTCGGGTCAAAGCCGGGACTAAAAAAACGCTTTAGGCATTTAGCACACGTTCAACAACAAGGTAATTATAGGTGCTTTATATCATTAGGGGATAAAGTAAAATAAAGGCAGCAATAAACACAACATTAGAGATTAAACATATGACATTCCTGCTATTATTAATCGCTTACTCAAAGTCAGCTTTAAACAGATGGTTCAGGGTTTCAGCAGCTTTGCAGTGGTCTGGAAGTTTGTTTCAGATAACAGGAGTATAGAAGCTGAAAGCTAGACTATAGAGTTGGAAGACCTGAGTGGTCTGGAGGGGTTGGTGTAGTGACAACAAGTCTTCAACATACTTTGGTGCTTTAAAAGAACTAACGTCAATATCAGGACTAAAGTTTAGCGCTGAGATTAGGACAGGAAAAAAAAAAGACTAAATGCAGGGTTAGAAGACTAAACCAAACCAAACCAAGATGTGACCTAAATCTGAACAAATGTCAGTTTCAAAATCAGAACCATAATTAGAACGCCTGATTTAGGTTCTAATTATGGTTCTGATATATTCTGGGCTAAACAGAACTACAGTCAAGACTAAACAAAACTAAAAAGCGTGGCATAAATCAGGAGTAAAGCTAAAATCAGGATTAAACCTGGGACTAAAATCAGGCATATAATCTGGATTAAACAGAACTACAGTCAAAACTAAACAAAACTAAAAAGCATGGCGTAAATCAGGAGTAAAGTTAGTTTTAAAATCGGTACTAGTCCTGGGATGTAATCTGGACTAAACAGAATAAAAAATAATGGTCTAAATCAGGACTAAAATTAGGTCTCAAATCAGGATTAAAACTGAATTATGACTACAGACTACAACTATGGTTGTGATCTAAAGTTTTGTTTTAAAATCCGGACAAGAATTGGCACTAAAATGTGAGCTTTAATCTGAAACTAAAACCAGAGCTAGAACCAGTACTAAAATTAGGGCTAGAAAGATGTCAAAGCTGAACTGAAATAATATCCTATAGCAGGACTAAACTTAGTTGTGAAATCAAGACTAGCCATGGGTCTAAAACCAAGGCTGGAAGTGGAAATAAACAAAACTAAAGTCGTAGCCTGAATCAGGATTAAAGTTAATACTAAATCCAGGAATAGAACTGGGACAAAAGGAAGGAACCCAGTCAGGATTTAAATGCTGAAACAGATGCTAAAATCCAGGCTTATATCAGGCCTAGAACTGGGACTAAAATTTGTGCTAGAATGAGGTCTAAGATGAACTAAAATCATGTTCTATTGCCGGACTAAAGTTAGTTGTGAAATCAAGACTAGCCTTGGGTCTAAAACCAAAGCTGGAACTGGGACTAAACAGAACTAAAGTCAGTATCAGGACTAAAGTTAGAGGTCAGATCAAGACTAGAACTAGGACTAAAATCAGGGTCAGAAAACTAAACTAAGCAGAACTAAAGTCGTAACCTAAATCAGGACTAAAGTTTGAACTAAATCCCGGAATAGAAACTAAAGTTAGGGACTCAATCAGGACTTAAATGCTGAAACAGATCTGGTTTATTTCATGGTTAGAACTGGGACTAAGCAGAACTAAAGTCCAGATTACAATCCTGATTAACCTAAATCAATCATGACTAAAGTAGAAATCATGGCTGGGGCCGGGTCTAGATTCTGGTCTTAGAATCTGGACTAGACTAAACTAAAGACTACAATAACAATAATTCAAGACTAAAACCAGGCTATAGATTAGGTCTAAAATTAAAACTTAGACTAAATTCTGGCCTAGAATAGAAACTCTGAGATAGATTTAAATAAAAGGTTGTGGCCAAGAGAGGACTAAAACTAGAATTAAAACCTTTCCTCTTCTTTCTCTTCCTCCTCCTCTTCTTTATTTAATGACAGTCTTTTAGAGGGGACTCTCCTTGGTCTAATTAAACTCCACCTCTCCATCTTTTTCCTAATTTTCCCAGTTTTCCGTAGGGCTGGGCAATATGATCTAAGGCATGTGCGATAACGATATCTATTGCGATATATTCTTTTCTTTAAATGTCGAAATGACAGTTTATGAACATTCTCACTTTTCAGATACGTTGCAGCAGAACAGAAACTTCAAAAAAAAAGTTTAGAATGCCGTTTAAAGAACATGTTTTGCGCAAAATGAATTTAAAAAAATACTCCAGTCGGTTTTCCAAAAATCTCAACATAAAGATGAAGGTATTTTAAATAAATTAAAGGCTAAATGTTATTAGAAAAACACACCGCTTTCCTGGTTACTGATTTCATAAATTTAATATCGCACAATAATAAACCCTGGACATATTTGAATCAAAAATGCTTCAGATTCAACAGGTTTATTTTCCGTTAAATGGAAAACAACAAATTTTAAACTTGGAACATGTAGTGTAAAGACAAACACTCAACATCAGTATTTATCCTCCTTAATGACAGCTTGATGACATCATGAAAATGCGCAATCGCAGTCGGCCGGTATAGTCAAACTCTCTACCTTTGGGTAAATTTATATCATTTGTACCTTATACCTTTTATATCGCCCACCACTAGTTTTCTGTCTCTGGCGACGGAAGCAGAATTCCCGGTAAAAATCATCCCGAATCCCAGGTTTGGATCGTTACATCTTCTCCCAGCTCACCTGCTCTGGTGGCACCAGAGGCGTCAAAAGTATTCACATTCAACACCCAAATAAAAAAGCGTAGATACTGGGGTTTTAAATACTTCTGTAGAAGTTGAAGTATCAATTTAAGCTTTTTATTTGAGTATAAAAAAAGAATGAAAAAAAAAGTCATCAAGGATTAAAGCTTAAGCTGCACCACAGCTCCCCAAAAAACACTTGGGAATTTGGGATAAACTCAGCCGCCTGTTTTAGATACATATATGTCCATTGAAAATCAATGCATGTTATTGCATTATAAATACATTAAGGGGGAACATTTTATGCCAATTTCACTTTTTTACGTCCTTTTGTGTTTGCCATCTGGGTCTCTGCTGCCTCTATAAACACTCCAAACATGAGTAAAAAACATCCATCTAGTTTTTTGTTGCTGTTGTTTGTTTTTTTTGCAACTTTTTGCTGTCAGAAATCTCGTGCTTCTAAAAAGCCATCTGAAAAAGTGTGACGTCGCAATTGGCGGAATCTGCATAGACCCGCCCCTCGTCTTGTTAAACCCCGCCCACCAATCCCAAATCCATGCGATTCTCATGTGTGGCAAACCTGCAGCCTTGTAACAAAATAATGGGCGTGGTCTGCAGCCACTAATTTGCATAAAAGTGACAGAGCCCTCTAAACAGACCATAGACATATTATAACTAGTTTAAAAAGATGCATAATATGAGTATTAATACATGTGGAAGATACGATGATATGATGTAATGGTGCAGTACTTCAGCCATCTTTGAACTCAGCAACATACATCTGTGTTGTCATAAATCTGGTTATAATCTTCTTTTTTCAACCTCAGTTTTTATAATTATAACAAATTCAATAGTCTACTTTTTTTAAATTAATTATAAATAATGTTCAGTCCAAACAAGCTGAACAGAAAACTATATAAAAAATTAAAATTATTCAATATAATACCAATACTTACAGTAGGTAATGACAAAATATGTCTTGGAACGAGGTAAAAAGTGACAATTTATCGTGTTTACTATATATTCACGTGACGTCAAAATGCAACAACAAGCTGAACCGACAGAAGATTACACTAGAAAACCAAAGCTTGTGTAGAAACAGGAGGTGTGTGTCTGGTGGGTTTTTTTTGGTTAAAATATGTTTGGTCTTCATTGAGTGAATTTATTCACAGTGGGTAGAGCATCCAAGAGTAGAGATACTTCATAATGATATTACTAAAGTAAAAGTTCAATTCAATTCAGTTTATTTATATAGCCCCAATTCACAACAGATGTCATCTCAAGGGTCTTAACAAGAAGTCATTTCTATACATTTATACAAACATTCCAATCAGTTAAAAAGTTTCCTATTTAACGAATCCCAGCAGATTGCGTCAGTCATTGGCGTGAGGTTGGGCCCCGTTGATGCAGAAGTAAAAACAAAACTACTCTTAAAAGTACGTTTTTTCCAAAAAGTTGCTCAAGTAAATGGGACTAGTTAGTACCCATCTCTGGGACAGAGGGATCAAATCTGAGTAGCGTTTCAGAACCAGAACCAGAACCTCTGAACTGACCCGTCTCCCTGTTTGTGTCTCAGTCTGATTGACAGGAGGGGTCTGATCCAGGGCGACACCCCCAACACCGTCTCCCAGTCCAACGGGACTGGCGGCTACGCCTCAACGCAGCTCCACAGTCACACGGTAGGTGGATGCTTTGTGTGTAGGGGGGCGGGGCTTCCTGGTGCACCCAGTTTAACCCCGCCCCCTTTCCTGTCCTCTCAGTGTGACCAGGATCAGTGCATTCAGAGCACCAAGTTCGTCCTGCAGGCTGCAGCCACGCCGCGGCTCCACAGCTACTCAGTCGTCCTCGCCCCGCCATCCGCCAAGACCGCCACGCTGGGGGGCGGTCCCTGCGCCCACCTGGCCCCGCCGCAACCGCCGCTGCCGTCCTGCGCCGGAGACGTCCTGACGCCGAGGGACGCCGCCGTCGACTCCCGCTGCCACCATCACCTGCACCTGCATCACCTCCACCACCACCGCTTTGCCAGCCCCGAGGAGACGCCATGCGGCACGCCGCAGGGCGCCCCACCCTGCCCCGCCCACATGCACCTGCCCCACCCACCCGTCCTGTACGACCCCGTCACTCAGGACGCTCTACACGAGGACTCGGTCAGAGGCCTGGTGAAACTCAGCTCCGTCTGAACCGCAGGAGTTCAGGAATGTGCCAAAATCTGCTACAACTCTGACCTTTAAAGGGACTTATAAGCCGTTTGCTTTTTTTATCGTTTTTAATTTTTGTTTCCAATTCCGTATTTTCAGAGTTTGAGTCCTCTCTGCAATTTTACAAGCTTCTAAAGCATACAGCGCCTTGCAAACGTTTTTACACCCATAAAACTGTCACACATCGACGCTTTGGTGTGTTTTACATGAAACACAAAGTGGCGCGTCGCTGGAGAGGTGGAAAGAAAAATGGTTTACATGCAGGAAAATCGGATAAGAGCAAAATGCACCCCGAGTGTGCTGTTAGAACATGGTGGTGGCAGCATCATGCTGTGGGGGAAGATAGACGATGATGTTTTGGGGCCAAAGATGTTCAAACCTGGTAGGGACAAACCCCCAAAGGACCTGCAGCCAGAGGAACGTCTACAAAGTTCTGACTGAATGCAAAACCACGCCACACTTTTCAGATTTCGCTTCCACTTCCCAGTGACGGCCTGCTTTGTGTTCCCGATTAAATACGCCGAAGGTTTGCGGTTTTAATGTGGCAAAGGTCGATGCTGTCGCAGGGTTCCGTGATCTTATTTCGAAGCTCAGCACTTTGGGTCGTTTGGTTTCCGGTTCTGGCTTCAACACATTCAGGTGAAGCAGTTTGAGCTGCGCCAGGACCAAAGCCGGACTTCCTCTCTCGTTTTCTACCTTCATCTTCCTTAAGAGAACTTTAAATCCAGAATAAGCTACTTCAGTGCCGAGGAATGATGAGGATCCCTCCTCTTCCTCCTCCTCCTTCTTCTTCTTCGATTGTTTCTGCAGACTCGTGGAGCCCAGCTACACTGCCACACACCCGGCTGGACTCCGCTTCGCTGAACCATGTCAAGTTTTATACCGACGATGTCATCATTGCATTAAATTAAACCATATTGTGCTTTTATTCTGAAGGCCATCCACGTACATGTCTGTTTCTCTTCACAGCCTTTTGTTTCTTACTGAAACCCTTCACAATAAAAACCCACGGATATCTAAACTGAAGCTTTTCAGAGAGAGAAATAAACCAAACATTTCTTAAATCTGTTGTCAGTACTCAGTCTTCATCTAAATATAATTGATTTTTGTAGGAAGTGGTTTCAATATGTGCATCAGCTTGACACTAAACTGTGAAGCCTTCAACTTTCTTGAAAGAAGAGAAAAATCAGAAAAACCATAACATCAAATGAGTGCACAAAAATAACATTTCAATAAAACAATGTCTTGAAAAACCAGGAAAGAGTTTGTAACCAAGTTAAATTTTATTAAAATCTAAAATATATTTGCTTTTCGAGAACCAAAAATCCACTGTCTGAACTACAATGCACATACATACTATTCTAATTTCATATATATATATATATATATATATATATATATATATATATATATATATATATATATATATATATATATATATATATATATATATATTAGTACTTGGTAAAAGTTTTAGGCAGGTAAGACAGTTTTAAAAAATGAAAGTTTTAATCATTTATTTTCATCAATGAACAAAAGAGCAATCTAAATCAAATCAGTATTTGGCGTGACCACCCTATGCCTTCTAAACAGCATCACTTCTTCTTGGTTCACTTGCACACAGTTTTTGAAGGAACTCGGCTGGTAGGTTGTTCCAGACATCTTGGAAAACTAACCACAGATCTTCTGTAGATGTAGGCTTTCTCACATCCTTCTGTCTCCATGTAATCCCAGACACACTCCATGATGCTGAGATCAGGGCTCTGTGGGGGTCACACCATATCTTCCAGGACTTCTTGTTCTCTACGCTGAAGATGGTTCTTAATGACTTTGGCTGTATGTTTTGGGTCGTTTGTCCTGCTGCAGAATAAATTTGGGGCCAATCACACGCCTCCCTGTTGGTACTGCATGATGGAAGTATCACTATTAATCCTGACCAAATCACCAACTCCGCTTGCAGAAATGCAGCCCCAAACGTTTTGTTTTCATGCATACTTGAGTCTCTTGGCCTTGTTTCCACGTTGGAGGTTTGGTTTTTTGGCTGCAACTCTTCCATGAAGACCACTTCTGGCCAGACTTCTTCAGACAGCAAATGGGTGTACCTGGGTCCCACTGGTTTCTGCCAGTTTTGAACTGATGGCACTACTGGACATCTTCCCCAGTCTGCTTTGAAATGTTTGTCTGGGAGAGACCTTGCTGATGCAGAATAACTACCTTGTGTCTTATTGCTGTGCTCAATCTTGCCATGACATGAAACTATTTCCACAACCTCACCTTGGGAGCAGAGTTTGGCTGTTCCTCACCCAGTTTTCAGTTAATGACTGTGTTTCTACCTACTGTGTGACAGTGATGATCATCAGCACCTGTTTGGTATAACTGGTTGATCATACACCGGAGGACTATAATCCTACAAAATCCCTGACTTTGTGCAAGTGCACCTTAAAGAACTGACACTGGTTTAAAGGCAAAAGGCAGTAACACCAAATATTGATTTGAATTAGATTTTTTCTTTTGTTTGTTCACTTTGGATTTTGTAAATTGATTTAAAAAATAAACAATGTCTATTTCTGAAAGCATTCTTTATTTACAGCATGTTTTCAAACCTGTCTAAAACGTTTGCACAATTCTACATATTTATATATATATATATATATATATACAATTTAAAAATGTATTTTAAATGCTCTCCTGGTTTTCTGTATTTATGCTTGAACGTGATTAATTTGTAGTAAAATTGAACTTTTCCCCTTAGAAGGTACTCGTAAAAAGAAGAAAGGCAATCTTTAGCTCCTCCAGGCCGCTAGATGGCGGAAACAACGTTCCTCGTTACTCCAAAGCAGCCAATGAGCGCCCGCGGCGGGCTGTAACCTGGATACAGTTGCTAGGCAGAATGCCCCTCGTCAGCTGCGAGGGAACAGGGATTTAAAGCCATCTGAAGGTTTTAGAGGGAAAATCGAGTGGAAGGGTTCCGTTTAAGACCGAATCCGAGTTTTATGAAAGGTAAAAACAGCCGCAGTCCAACAGAAACACTAAATATAAATCAGTAAAACTCCATTTTATCAAACCGATCGTTGGCAAACAGACTGATTCCTGGGATGTGCTCTTTCATTGTAAGCCGTTTTGGGGGGCAGTTGAGGCTAAATCAACTGATAATTAAGGTAAAAACACACGTAAGGCGTGTTTTTAAAAAGGTTTTTGTAGTTTTTTTCTGTATTAAATATGTTTTCGCGCTAACAGCTTTGTTGACAACGCCTTTTGATGACAAACAAAGGGAAAAGCGCGGCAGCTGCAAACAGACGCTCAAAGAAACACAATAAAACCATTATAATATCTTTATATAGATTCTTTTAAAAATACTTTAATGTTTGACATGTTAATATGATAAATTAATAGCTAGAAATTGTTTTATGCGCAGTTACACTTTTAGACGTGTCCTGTTAAATATAAGTAGAATTTGTCATTTTAGAAGCTACTAATAAACGGCATCATTATTGCTGTGTATAGATGCCTGTTTTTAGTAATTATACAGGGAATAGAATGATAAATTAGCAGTTAAAAGTGTGTTTTTCTTTATAGATATCCGAGATTTAACATTGTGATTTAAATACGCGTTTAATAGTTTTTATTCAGCTATAAATGTGTGCTTTATTCACATTTTTAATGTTTCATAAGCGCCCGTTTTAATTGTTTTGTAACGTCGTTTTTTTTTTTACTAGTTTCGTAACTTTTTTGCCGGTTTGAATTTCCCGCAGTATTTTCACGTAATGCGTAAGTGCGTTCCATCATCTGATTGGCTCAGTTGTTAAAGGGGCGGCACGCGCTCTGCTCCTATTGGCCAGTGGAGTTCTAGCGGGAAGATTCCAATAAAAGGGCGAGCGGACAACGGAAGCCGCTTCATTCTCCGCTCTCTGTCTCTGCTGCTTGTTAGTCTAGCTTTCTGACATTTTAATTTTTTTTAGCCTTTAATTTCCTTTTTATTTTGTACATTCGTGTGAAACTGAAGCAGAAAAATGACGTCTACCCGCTTCCCTCTCTCTGTGAAGAACCAACAGCCTCTCAGCAGCCAGATGGACAACCTATCTCTGGACAAAGAGAACACGGTGAGCGGGGAAAACCCAACACGTCTAGCCGGACCTATAGGCATATGTAGCTAAAAAATACTATATATATACACACACATACACCCCCGTTTGGTCCTCTAAACGTCTTGTTTCCTTCCCAGCCTCCGAGCCTGAACAGCACCCGCGTTCTGGCGTCCAAAACGGCCCGGAAGATCTTCAGCGAACCCGCGGTGAGTGTGGAAATCTACCGGGGAGGGTTCCCAAACGTGAACGGGACTGTGGTGTCGGTTGAACGGGGGTGAAAGCAGCAGAGAGCCGCTACTGGATGAAGTGGCGCCAACTGTTCTCTGATCAATGCGGCACTTACCTGCAGACGGATTTATGTCTAACAAAATGTCGTCATATTTTATGGATGCCACAGCTTTACCAGCCTTAAAGTTTCAATTTTAGGGCCTAGATTGTGTAAATTAATGAACGTATCTGAGAGTATTAAATATGGATGCTGTGTGACAGATCGTTGTCTTTGTTTCTCAGCCTAAAGCTGTGAAGAAGAGCAGCTCAGAGGAAGAGGAGCCCCTGCTGAAGGAGAACCCTCGGCGTTTTGTCATCTTCCCCATCCAGTACCACGACATCTGGCAGATGTACAAGAAGGCCGAGGCTTCCTTCTGGACGGCTGAGGAGGTAAAACCTCATGACTCTACATAGCTGTGGGAACTAGGGATGGGCATTCGATTAAACTGTCTTCATCGATCATCGGGAGAATTAACGATCGATTTTCGATTAATCATAATTATTTTTCTATTAAAATTCGGTCTTCATAGGCTATATTAAAATGCAGTGAGAATAGAAAAATAGCGTGTTTCCTCATTGAAATCTTCATTACAGGTGGGACACCTCTTGTGGCAGTTTAACGGTAGTAATTCACGGTAGTTGCACAAAGAAAATATGCGCTATAAGCAGCGGAGCCGACAGCTAAAAGACGGAACTCATTAACACAACTGACGCTCATATTTTTTTCTTCTCCAAAAAAGTCGTGTTAAACAATAACTTAATAAAAAAAAATATATAATACTTATAGGTCTGATAGTTTTGTTACATTTGACAAAGAGTCGAGAAAGAGGATGAGAGAGATCAGCATAACAATGAATTAGGCTCATTAACAGTAAAAAAGACAAACAAAAGAAACCATAACTTATACCCAACTTTAACACCAGTCTACTAATTTTTGTTGAGAAAGATGAGCATGTTAACATGCGCTGGGGTCAGAAGCGAAAGCAGCCTGGTGAGCAGGCTGCTGTCACGTCTGACCTGCAGCGCTGAGATCACCTGCTGTGAGGGACAGACGTCGCTGTGATACACAGACCTCCGTGCTAACTTGGCAAACCTCTGGAATCGTGTTTAATTCATTTTCCACCAGTCTGTAGGGGTGCAATCCAGGGGTGGCGGAGCCTCCCTCAGAAAGTAATCGGTGAGTAAGTTTCTCTGCTCGTTGTGCATGGCTCCTCCATTCTAACACCGACTTGATGCTAGGTTGAGACCAAGAGCTGGATGCTCCGCTTCTAACCAGGGTTGGAAGTGCGTTCAAGTACTTATACACAGCTTGGCAGTGTTGGCAGTGAACCGAGACTTTTTCTCTCTTGTTTGTTTTTTTTTTGTCATAGTGGTCCCACACCAAACTTTGCTGCGACCTCTTCATGACAATGCTACATTTGACATACACAGAAACTGGCAAGAAACTGAGTCGGCCTGTGGGTTTTATTTTCAGTCATCGCCCTCATGTGGTAAAGTGTTTAGTTACTGCCGCATACCAACATTTATTGCATTCCTTCAAAACTCACACTATGCAACAGAACATGCGTTAATTGATCGCTTTAAAAAAATGTCATCGATGAAATTCTTAATGATCAATTAATCGATCGTCGACTAATTATGCCCATCCCTAGTGGGAACACATCCTAACCTGATTAACACACACTCCCATTTTATGATGCTGCCACCTCCATGGTTTAAAGCGTCTCCTCTCCAGACGTAGTTGTTGAACTAAAGCCTGTATTTTTTGGAAGGAAAACTTGGAAGGCTGGTTGGAAGATCAGAGATCATGTCTCGACCTCTCTAATTTGTCCAGGTGGATCTGTCCAAAGACCTGCAGCACTGGGAGTCTCTGAAGGACGAAGAGCGCTACTTCATCTCCCATGTTTTGGCCTTCTTCGCCGCCAGCGACGGCATCGTCAACGAGAACCTGGTGAGGAACCTGCTGCTGCTGGTTATTCAGGGTATCTGTGGGGCGTACGACAGAGTATCATTGTCATTGTATCATTGTCATTGTAATCACAAGAACAATATTTCTGAGCAGATTTACGCCTCAAAAAAGACTTTCAGACAAAACGCTCAAATTGTCCGTCAAAGTCATAGATTTGCAAGAGTAAATTCCACGATTAAAGGCATATTTTTAAAAAAATATTTAAACTAAGAGGTTTTCTGACCCTTTAAAGTAAGACATTTGCAAGAAAAGAAAAAGACTCCTAAATTTATCACAAAACTGAAGTTTTTGAGAATTTGATGTTTCTACAAGAGAATATAAAGGCCATTTTGATGGGGGTGGGGGGAATTGAGTAAATTTACTATGTACAGTGGCTTGCAAAAGTATTTGGCCCCCTTTAACTTTTTCACATTACAGCCACAAACATGAATCGATTTTATTGGAATTCCACGTGAAAGACCAATCAATACAAAGTGGTGTACACGTGAGAAGTGGAACAAAATCATACATGATTCCAAACATTTTTTTTTACAAATAAATAACTGAAAAGTGGGGTGTGCGTAATTATTCAGCCCCCTGAATCAATACTTTGCAGAACCACCTTTTGCTGCACTTCCAGCTGCCAGTCTTTTAGGGTACGTCTCTACCAGCTTTGCACATCTAGAGACTGAAATTCTTGCCCATTCTTCTTTGCAAAACAGCTCCAGCTCAGTCAGATTAGATGGACAGCGTTTGTGAACAGCAGTTTTCAGATCTTGCCACAGATTCTCGATTGGATTTAGATCTGGACTTTGACTGGGCCATTCTAACACATGGATATGTTTTGTTTTAAACCATTCCATTGTTGCCCTGGCTTTATGTTTAGGGTCGTTGTCCTGCTGGAAGGTGAACCTCCGCCCCAGTCTCAAGTCTTTTGCAGACTCCAAGAGGTTTTCTTCCAAGATTGCCCTGTATTTGGCTCCATCCATCTTCCCATCAACTCTGACCAGCTTCCCTGTCCCTGCTGAAGAGAAGCACCCCCAGAGCATGATGCTGCCACCACCATATTTGACAGTGGGGATGGTGTGTTTAGAGTGATGTGCAGTGTTAGTTTTCCGCCACACATAGTGTTTTGCATTTTGGCCAAAAAGTTCCATTTTGGTCTCATCTGACCAGAGCACCTTCTTCCACATGTTTGCTGTGTCCCCCACATGGCTTGTGGCAAACTGCAAACGGGACTTCTTATGGTTTTCCTTTAACAATGGCTTTCTTCTTGCCACTCTTCCATAAAGGCCAACTTTGTGCAGTGCACCACTAATAGTTGTCTTATGGACAGATTCCCCCACCTGAGCTGTAGATCTCTGCAGCTCGTCCAGAGTCACCATGGGCCTCTTGGCTGCATTTCTGATCAGCGCTCTCCTTGTTCGGCCTGTGAGTTTAGGTGGACGGCCTTGTCTTGGTAGGTTTACAGTTGTGCCATACTCCTTCCATTTCTGAATGATCACTTGAACAGCGCTCCGTGGGATGTTCAAGGCTTGGGAAATCTTTTTGTAGCCTAATTTATAAATTTATCTAAACATTTCTGAGATTTTGCAGAAATGTACTCCCAATTTTCTCACCCACATACAATGGCAAATATTTATAACTAAATTTTAGATTAATAATGTATCAGTGCATTACAATAAAGTATTTTATATTAGATGGTATTAAAATAAATTTAGAAATCCCTGTGATGCTGTTTTCTCACGATATTGCTTGTTTTGACCACCAGGTGGAGCGCTTCACTCAGGAAGTCCAGGTGACGGAGGCCAGGTGTTTCTATGGTTTCCAGATCGCCATGGAGAACATCCACTCCGAGATGTACAGCCTGCTGATCGACACCTACATCAAGGATCCCAGTGAGAGGTGAGCGGCTCTAACTGGTGCTGCTGGGAAGTCCTACAGAGTTTGACCTTCTCTGACGATGCGTTCAATGACCCCCAGGGAATACCTGTTTAACGCCATCGAGACGCTGCCGTGTGTGAAGAAGAAGGCCGACTGGGCCATTAACTGGATCGGGAACAAGAACGCCGCATACGGTAAACCCCCCCCCCCCCCCCCCCCCCCCGTGACATCACGGCGCCGCTTCTGAGCTGGGTGCTGATGTTGATCAGGTGTTGTCCGTCTCTCAGGAGAACGCGTGGTGGCCTTCGCCGCCGTGGAGGGAATCTTCTTCTCCGGTTCGTTCGCCGCCATCTTCTGGCTGAAGAAGAGAGGCCTGATGCCCGGCCTGACCTTCAGCAACGAGCTCATCAGCAGAGACGAGGTGACGACGACGCACCGACCCAGAACCGACCCGGTCCGGTTCTACTCAGGTTGTTAACAGTTTCTGTGCTGTGTTCAGGGTCTGCACTGCGACTTTGCATGTCTGATGTTCAAACATCTGGTCAACAAGCCGTCGTCAGAAACCGTCACCAAGATCATCAGGAACGCCGTGGAGATCGAGCAGGTAGGTTCGGCGGCTGCAGCTCTGGTTCCTCTGCTGCTGGCCGTTCTGGTTCTGCCGGGTTTAATCGGAGCTCGTGGTTCTGTGCAGGAGTTCCTGACGGACGCTCTGCCAGTGAAGCTGATCGGGATGAACGGTGACATGATGAAGCGCTACATCGAGTTTGTGGCTGACCGGCTGCTGCTGGAGCTCGGCTTCTCAAAGGTACGGATGGAACCGCGCTTCCGGTTTGGTTCTGACCCGACCTGAGGGGACTGCAGGTGTGTGGTGATGATCCGCGCAGGGGTACGGACCTCAGCCGGTGATGGGGGCTGAGCGCTGCTGCTGGAACTGATCAGGAACGTGTGGTTCCGTCAGGACCGGCGGCAGGGCGACACAGACGCCCGTCTGAACACACCTGCAGCCCCTCCACCGTCATCTGCTCCTGGCAGAATCTCCAGCAGAGTGTGACCTCCTGTTTCCGGTTTGTATCTCTGCAGATCTACAGGGTGGAGAACCCCTTCGACTTCATGGAGAACATCTCTCTGGAGGGAAAGACCAACTTCTTCGAGAAGCGAGTGGGAGAGTACCAGAGGATGGGCGTCATGTCGGGCCCCACAGACAACACCTTCAGGCTGGATGCCGATTTCTGAGCCCGCAGGTCGGACTCTCTGGGCGCTCCCAACAGGAGCCGCGGCCAACAGAGTCCTGATGAACTGAAGTTATCAGCCAATCAGAGCGCTCCAGCTCACCTGGAGTCTGACAAACCGCACATCACACCTTCAATAACTCATCCTGGACTCTGCTTTATATTTGTACATAAGTAACTTAATGCAGATGCTGGTTTTATAGGTTTTTATGTTTGATTTGTACATATGGTTGCCTTTTTATTTTTTTCTTTGGTTTTTTTTATAAATAAACTCGTGAGGGTCAACATGTTTCAACTCCTTCTTTACTTCAGCATTTCTGAACCACTTTATGAATCATTCAGATCAGGCTTTAAAAACCAAAGTTCTGTCTGTCTGAATGCCTCCGAGTCGCATCTTTACCTGGCCACCATGCTTGATTTCATTAAAAAAACTAAAATCAAATGAAGCAACTTTCCGCGAGCTGTGGCTGGTGTTTACTCGATCCAGGTGGCGTTTGTACTGCAGGTTTCGTGCTTCGTTCACAAACGTGTGGAAGTCCAGTTTGTTCACATTGAACCGAATCTAGCAGCAAATCTTTGGAATCTGCAGCAAAAGATGCTAAAAAAACCCATCAAAGGTTTTTATGTCTTCGTGACATATTTATATAGATGAATATACCTCCGCATCATCAGCCTAACATTCTTTTATAACTTGACCAAGTAGAAATATGGATAAACAGAAGTGGTCCGAGCTCAGAACCCTGTGGTACCCCATGACTAACTGTAATGCTCTAATTTCCTTCTCAAAAATAGTTAGGCCTACCGGAAGTTTGATTTTTGCGGGGGGGGAAATTAAAGGTGACACCCAAAAAATGTTTCCAGGCTGAACATTTAAAACTCAATTCAAAAAACACTATTTATCCCGAAAGGAAATTAAATGTCTTCGCTCATCCAAGTATTTTCAAAGAGTCGTGGAGGAGGATAGATCTCCAGTAGCGGTCAGTCCTGCAGCAAATCTGCAGATGCCTCTGACCGAAGACTTGCTGTGTGAGGTCAAAGTTCAAGGTGGTTTGAGTTTTTGAGACTCTAACCTGCTGATCCCAGTCGCAAGAATAACTGGTTGCTGCGGTTACATATAAAATCTGTACAAAAAAGTATAATAGTAAAAGCAGAAATCCTTTATCAATGCTGCGCACCAGTTTAGGTTTGTCCACAACCGGCCTGCTGTGGAGAGAGACGTTTATGGACCTCCATTTTCAAGTTGCAGTTTCCAGAAGGAGCTTTTAAAGTTGACTTTCAGGCATGGAGGTGGTGCCATCATGCTGCGGGGTGTCTCGGCTCTAACTCAAACAAGTATTGAATCAACCCTCCTCCCTTTTTTTGCCTTTATTTTTGTATATATTTCAGCCTAGATCATCTAGTTTACGACTGAACATAAACGCACCGCAGCTCCTTTAACACGTCATCGTGACGCCACACGAGGAAGTAAACAAAGAGCCGAAGGTTACTAATTACTTTCTATCTGCGTCAGAATGTCGATTTCTAACCCGAGACAAGTGTTTTCAAACCCGGTAAAACATTATTCGTTAACTTCTTTACATATTTCAGACACAATCTAAGCTTCACATTTAAACTGTAATTAATCTGTTTTTATTTTCCTTAAAACCGGAGCTAGCATGTTAGCTTAGCTGCTATGAATGAGGCGTTTCTGTCGGTCAGTTGAAATTTTTTGTTTGTTTTTAAATGTTTCCATTTGGTTTTAAAGATTTTGTTTCCATCTAAGCAGCCGGAAGAAGTGAAATAAAGGAGTTTAGTTTGAGATTGTAAAAGTAGCAGCTCGTTGTCGGAGGCATTAAAAGGGTTAACAGGAAAATTAAACCAAAATATGAATTAAACGTCTTGGAGCTTCCATCGTTCACTTCTGGTTTCATCACTGAGATTCAGACCTTTCTTAAATACAAGACATTTAGTCTTTCGGATCTACTGTCTACTGCGCATGTCCAAATTATCTTTCCTCGTTATCTAAATAATGTCACCTCCCTTTCTTTTTTGTGATTGTTGAGCAATAAACTCCCACAAAATGCTTCAGTTTTGGGGTATATTAACTCTTTAATCTGTTTAAAGTTATTAAGTTACATTAGCAAACTGAAAAAATATCAGGGAGGTTTTTAAAGATGGAATGTCAGGAATCCAGGAATGTTAAGCTTTACCCTCCCAATATGGCCGCTCTGTTGTCATGTGAATCTTATGGCATCCAGCTGTCCCACCAGTCAGTGTGAAGCTTATTGTGTTTTCAGCACAGAGTGCTTAAAAAAACCCCAACCAAAAACAGAAAACAAACAAACTTCTATGTCTGGAAATCGCTGAAAAACAACCAACAGGAGTGTTTCTGTGAAACTGATTCTGAGGCGTCCTGATGTCTTTGTTGGTGTGTCCACAGGCCATCCCTTTCGCCGGTACCATTCTGGGTGGTTTGCTGCCAGGGGAGATGGTTCTGATCCAGGGTTCGGTACCATCTGGTGCTGACAGGTGACAAACCTCTTCTTTATTTAATGATAGATTCAAGTTGATTTCACACGAGACTTACGAAACAGGAACCGTCCACATGTCTGAAGAGGGCAGAATAAAACTGAGGATGCACCAATCTGAAAATCTGGGCCGATAATCAATATTTACCTTCGGGGATGCGCAATATGTCAGCGGTATCGGCTGATGTTTGTCATTTTTTCTAACATATTGGTATCCGTCCAACAAGTAAAACCGGCCATCTTGTTTCCGTTTGTCTTTCAGGAAGGGTAGGGTGTGAGTCATGTGACAGTGCAAGACAATTTTATTAGTATATCACACTTTCAACAACAAGGGGGGGTTGCTATAGTAACAGTAGATTTCTTTGGTGCTAAGCCATGTAATGATTTTTAAACTAGTAAAAGTATTTAGAAGTCTATTCTCTGAGCTACAGGGAGCCAGTGTAAGGACTTTAGAACTGGGGTGATGTGCTCTACTTTCCTGGTTCTAGTGAGGAACACGAGCAGCAGCGTTCTGGATCAGCTGCAGCTGTCTGATTGACTTTTTAGGCAGACCTGTGAAGACGCTGTTGCTGTAATCAATCCGACTAAAGATAAACGCATGGATGAGTTTTTCGAGGTCCTGTTGCAACATCAGTCCTTTAATCCTAGAAATGTTCTTCAGGTGATAGAACGCTGACCTTGTTATTGCCTTTATGTGACCCTGGAGGTTCAGATCTGAGTCCATTACTACTTCTAGGTTTCAGGCCTGATCTGTAGTTTCTAGCTGGATTAACTGAAGCTGTGTGCTGACTGTTGATCGTTCCTCTTTGGGTCCAAAAGTAATTACTTCTGTTTTGTTTCTGTTCAGCTGGAGAAAGTTATGATGCATCCATCCATTGATTTGCTCGATGCATTTACTTAGGGTTTGGATGGGTTGTTTAACTGGAGCAGAGAATCTATGTAAACTGTTCTAGTTGTTCTTTCAGTGTGTTGGAAGAGTAGATCAATATATATCGTATATCGGACCAAATTTTCGTATCGTTGCATCGCAATTTACTAAGGGTGGAACGGTGCACAAAAAGTCACGGAAAAGTCACAGAAACGCACCCGTTCTGAGGCCAGCACCTCCACCATCTCTCCAGAGAAAAGCTACAGCGATGTCCTGGACTCAATAGATAAGAAGCTAACCAGCCTAGACGCCCGTCTGGGCCAGGTTGAGGTTCTCCATAAAGAATTTCAAGCTCTAAGGGAATCCCTGGAGTTCAGCCAACAACAGGTAGCATCGCTCGCTGCAGAAAACCAAACGCTAAGGGAGAGTGTAAAGAAACTCACCGAGGGGATGACGCAGCTGTCCGGGGAAAGTAAGAGGATGAAAGAAACTATCTTGGATATACAGGCCAGGGGAATGCGGGACAATCTTGTTTTTTCCAGGATCCCAGAACAGGCTGAGGACGACGCTGAATCCACCGTCCGAGATTTTCTCCAACATCAGTTAAAGCTCCCAAGCGTCACGGTAAAAAACATCACTTTTCATCGCGTCCACCGGCTCGGAGGTAAGAAGCTCAATAACAGCCGGCCGCGACCAATTGTTGCTAAATTCGAGCATTACAAGCAAAAAGAGCAGGTCAGAGGTCAGGGCAGAGAGCTGCGGGGAACCAATTACAGCGTTAATGATCAATATCCGAAGGAAATCCTGGATAGAAGGCGCGTTTTGTTCCCAATCAGGAAGAAATGTATCAGTGAAGGCACCAGAGCTACAGTAGCGGTAGATAAACTGTATGTTAATGGGCAGCTGTTCAGGGACCCCCAGCTTACTCCTTGGCTTTATTAGTCATGTAACACTGGTCAGATAAGAGTTGTTTTATCAGTCAACTATAATCTAATGTTAGCACAGCTCTGTAAAGTTGTTTACATCACTCAATGTGGGCGGGGCCAGGGCTAATCACTGGGATACTGGCTCTTTTTTCTTTTCTCATCTTCACATGTCTATCACCAAATGTCTTTGTCACTCATTTTTCCTTCTTTTATCACTCACTCACACACACATAATTTTTTCATAATATAACTATTTCTTTCTCTCTCTCTCTCACCCTTCACACCTTCACAACTTTCTTCTATTTCTCTCTTTCTCATATCTCGGCTTTTGGATTTTCAATCAGGCAACCCCAAGAACAAACTAATATTACACCTGTGTTTATCTGTTTCTCTGGTGATATGGACTTTAAAACTTGTGTCTCAAAACTATGACTACTCTAAGGTTTGTCACGTGGAATGTTCATGGAGCTGGCACCAGAGAGAAAAGAGTTAAGATTTTTAACCAGCTTAAAAGATTGAAGGCAGAGGTCGTCTTATTACAAGAAACCCATAAATCTACCTCAGCTGCAGATGATCTTAAATCCTCTGAGTTTCCTAATGTGTTTTCTGCATGCTATAACTCTAGACAAAGGGGAGTAGCAATATTAATAAATAAAAATGTTAATTTTACAGTAATAGTTACAGATCCAGAGGGTAGATTTATTATAGTAAAACTATCTATACATAACCAAAAGTTATGTATTGTCAGTATATATGGTCCAAATGTTGATGACCCCTCATTCTTTCATTCCTTCTTCTCTGTGCTCCTTGAACACATGGATTGCTCACTTCTTCTTGGGGGCGACCTCAACTTTGGTTTAAATGAAGAAATAGACAGGCTCAGCACAGCAGGGACTCAGCGCAGCTGGAAATCTATAGATATAGTCAAACAGTACATGAGCGATTGTGGACTTTGTGATGCATGGCGATCTCTTCACCCCAATGACAAAAAATATACTTTTTTCTCAAATGTCCACCATTCATATTCTCGACTGGATTATTTGTTAGTCAGGAGCTCACTTTTGACTGACATTTCAGACATGCTCCTGTTTCTCTAACCTTAGTAAATAAAACAGAAACACCTCAAAGCAAAAATTGGAGATTTAATATATCCTTACTTAAGGATAAAGAATTTATTAAATATTTTGAAAAAGAGTAGGCCTCATATTTGGAATATAACGAGCTCCCTGGTACGTCGCCATCCATTCTTTGGGAGGCAGGAAAAGCTGTGATTAGAGGTAAAATAATCTAATTCTCATCAAATAAAAAGAAAATGAAAAAATAAAACAGATTCAGGAATTAGAAGAAACTATTAATTCATTAGAAGCTTCTCTAGATGAGGAGAGACTAGGCAAAATCCGTAAAGCAAAGCTAAAATTAAATCAAATTATGAATAAACAGACCCAGTTCTTAATTCAAAGATTTAGGATAGAAAACTTTGAACAGGGTAATAAATCAGGTAGATTTTTTGGCTAACCAGCTTAAAAGTAATAAAGAAAAAACAACTATATCTGCTATTAAAGATCAGACCGGAAATCCTGGAAGAATAAACAACACATTTAAAGAATTTTACAAGGCTTTATACTCACCAGAGATAAATCCATCAGATCATGAAATTGAACAATTTTTGGATAACATAACACTACCTAAATTATCTGAAAGTCAAGCGATGGCCCTGGATTCACCACTAACAGCGGCTGAACTCCAGGAGGCCCTCCAAGACATGCCCAATAAAAAGGCTCCAGGCCCAGATGGATTTCCAGCAGTTCTATAAAAAATTCTGGAATATTCTGGCACCAACATTCCACAGAATGCTGCAGGAAACCAAGGAAATGGCCGACTCCCACCAAATATGAATTCTGCCTACATTAGTCTTCTACTAAAATCAGGCAAAGACCCTTTGTTTCTCACCAGCTATCATCCCATATCCCTCATTAATGTTGATCTTAAAATAATCTGCAAAGCCCTCGCAAAAAGGATAGAGAAAGTAACCCCTCTTATAATAATACATCCTGATCAAACTGGTTTTATTAAAGGGAGACATTCATCCACAAATTCACGTAGATTAATAGATTTAATAGATTTTTCTTACTGTAAAAACATTAAAACTAATATATTATCTTTAGATGCAGAAAAAGCATTTGATAGAGTTAACTGGAAATTCTTATTTGTAACCTTACATAAATTTGGCTTTGGAAATTCTTTTATAACTGGTTGAAAATATTATACAGTTCACCAACAGCATGTATCAGGACTAATAACCAAACATCATCTAGGTTTTATCTTCAGAGAGGTACCAGGCAGGGATGTTCTCTCTCTCCCTCCCTGTTTGCTATTTTTATTGAACCCTTAGCTGCAGCAATCAGGCAAACTCACAATATTAAAGGCATAAAATGCAATAACATAGAACATAAAATCCGTCTTTATGCAGATGATGTATTACTTTTTCTCCAGCATTCACAAACATCTTTCTCTCAGGTAATCGGGTTGATAAACTCTTACTCAAATTTTTCAGATTATTCTATAAATTGGTTAAAATCTACAGTTCTTCCAATCAATTGTTCTGTCCAGAATCCAACTAATACACAACTGCAGTCAGGGAATATTACCTATTTAGGTATCAATGTCTCACCAAGACTGGCAGATTTAATAAAGCTAAACTACATCCCACTTTAAAAAAAAGTGGAAGATGATCTTACTAGATGGAAATCCCTACCCATATCACTTATGGGAAGGGTTGCTTAAATAAAAATGATGGTTTTGCCCAGAAACAACTACTTATTCTCAATAATCCCAAGTAAACCATCACTAGACTGGTTTAGATCTCTGGACTCCTCTGTGTCTAAATTTCTTTGGAAAGATAAACCCCCACGTATCAGCTTAAAAACCCTGCAGAAGACCAAAGAAAAAGGAGGTCTAGATCTACCAAACTTCCATCATTATTTCTTAGCCAACAGGCTCCAATACATCTCAAGATGGTTAAAACATAGCTACCTAGACGAGTCCTGGATAGACGTAGAACAGACACTATGTAATAAGATAAAACTTTCAGACCTACCATTTATTAGCTCAAATATAAAACAATATGAATGCTTTAAAAGCATAAATATCAGCTCCTCTCTGACAGCATGGTGGGAGTTTCTAAAAATGACAGAGTCCACAATAATCCCATGCAGACGTACACCCATCTGGAATAACCCCAACATCTTGCAAAAACAATGTATGATAAATTTTCCAGTCTGGAGGTGCAATGGAATTGAATACCTGGAACATATATTTGAAGGAACAGACTTTATCCCATTTAATACATTAATTACACAATATGGAATTGATAAAAACAAATTCTTAGAATATCAACAAATTAAATCTATTATTAAAGGTAAATTTAGGCTCAATACAGTTGAATTACAAATTCCAGCAAGAGTTTTAGATTTTCTTAATCTCAACCCCCCCAAATTGCTGTCTAAAATATGCAAAACTTTATCTACATTAGATTAATCAATAGCCATCCCTATTTCAAAATGGGAGGTGGATTTATCAGCCAGCTTTGACCAAAACGTCTGGTCTCAGATATGTTTAAGAACCTTTAAAATAACAAAAAAATCCTCATTTGCAATTAATACAATACAAAATCCTTCATAGAGTACACTATACAGGTCAACGGATGTTTAGGATGGGTTTTACATCGTCTAATACCTGCTTACAATGCACAAGCAATATACCAGATACTTATGTTCATGCACTTTGGTTCTGTCCACCTGTTAAGAAATTCTGGTGCCAGATATGTGAGGACTTATCAAAGTGTCTGAAATGTAACATTCCACCATCTCCCTCAGTTTGCCTGTTAGGAGATTTAAATGATGTCACCATGGACACAAAGTCAGTTCTAATGGTTCACATTGCCTTATGCATCGCTAAGAAAACTATCCTCCTGAACTGGAAAAATAAAAAAGCTCTTAATATTAATCAGTATAGAAATCTCTTGTTGGACCATATTGGTCTTGATACGGCCTCTGGCTCCATATCTGATCTCCATCATGCGGTGCCTTGGGGGGGTTGCACTGGCGGACATGGGTTACTGGCCTGGTGGCCGTGCTGCACCTGGGTAGGGTCTGGGGTGGGCCTGGGGATTCGGGGCTCTGGGGCGCTGCGCCCCTTAGCTGTGGTCCTGGCTGGGGGTCGGCCGGAGTGGGGTCTCTGTTGCCTGTGGGGGTCGGGGCCAGCCGGCGGCCGGCATGTGCAGCCGCCTCTCTCTTTTTCTCTGGGCCGATTGTCATCGCCGGTCCCAGTATGGCGTCTCGCCTTGTTTGCTGGTTGGGGTACCTGGCTGCTGGTCGCGGCGGCTGGGTGGCATTTCTGGGCCGGATCAGTCCTTTTTCGCACTGGACTTGGCTCCTGGGTCTTGGTCTTTGTGCGGGGCGCTGGGGTCGGGCATTTGGCCGGGTTCGGTCGGACTTGCGGGTGGACTGGCCGGGTGGACTGGCCGGGTGGACTGGCCGGGTGGTGGGGCGCACTCAACCTGGGTGTCTAGTGTCTTTTGTGTTTTGAGAGTAGAGCGAATGTCAGGGTGGGTTTAGTTCCCCTTCTGGGATGGGGCTGGGGGGACTGCCTTGGGGTCCGTGGGGCTTTGTGGTGCTGTGGCCGTGGGCCCCGGGTCGAACTTGCCATGGCCTCCCTCCCCTGGTGGATCCCGGTGAACAGCTGTGCCTATTGGGGTCAGTGGGGGAGCTGGCTCCCTGGGAAGACATTTTGTCTCCCAGTCCTCCCCATCCCTGGACACCTCTGTCCACCCGCTCCATCACTTTACCACTCATATAGGGTCTTGGGGCATGGGCACATCACTGGGGTGCAAGGAGGGGCTTCCCTCCTCGCTATCCCGTGGCGTCCTGGGTCCCAATTTTAATATACAACTTAGACACTCCCACTTATAACATTCTCACGCGACACATATGTAGGGACTTTGGGGTGGGCACACTTTTCGGCATCCAGTGGGGGAGCGGTTCAATCAGCTTCACCTCTGGTGCCGGTGCCCACTGTTAAACCACATATAGACACTGAGGGCTCGGGGTAGGGGTTGGGGGATGTGTGGCTGCCTTCCCCACATCCCACCCCTCTGTTTTAAATGCACATTATAACAACAAGCATCAACACCATACTCGAGCGGGAGGATGGAGGCTAGGGGTCTTTTCACACCCCTGTTCGCTACGGGCCATCAGGGGTTGGGGTCCGGAGGAGGAACAGGTGGTCTGGTTGGGGTCCTGGGCTGTCGGGCTGCTTTGCCACTGTGGGGCCCTTGGCGGTCTGCTTGTCTCCGTCCTAGAAGGTAGGGGGTCCACCTCCCGGGTCCGGGGGCTGGTGGCTCTACTGGGGCATCGGTACCTGGACCTGGGAGCATAAAGTGTGCATGGGGTGTGTGAGTGAGGGTACAGCGTCATTTTTTTGGGTGTCTTGGTGAGTCAGTGAGAATGTATGGGTTTAAGAGGGAGGGAACGTATGACTTTGTCTGTATGTCTTTGTCTACCTGTCAGGTTGGATCTTGGTCTGCCCCCTCGCCTGGCGCACCTCAGGCCTTACACTTAATGGGGAGCCTATTTCCCCTCCGTCACCCCCCCCCGCCGGTGACGGGGGCCCCTGCCTGCCGGTGCGGCGGTGGTCAATCCGGTTCGGACCTGTTGTGTGCATGGCCGGGCCTAGGGGGACCGGTGTGTCGGTCGGCCGATGCGCTGGGCCGATATCTTCCTTTGGTTGGTTGGGGCACCTCTTTGAGAGGTGCCAGGTTTGGGATTGTTGGGTGGTGCCTGCTCGGTGGCTCGGCGGGATGCGGATCCGGCGTCTCTGCTCGTTTGATCACCTGTTCTGTGCGCACCGTGCGTGGCCGGTTCATTGGCGGGTTGGACCGGCCCTGGCCCTCGTTGGATGCCTGGTCTCGGCGCCCTGCGTTGCGCGGGATCAGGACCCGGGAGCTGGTACAACTTGGCGTCCAGATGCTGGCTGAGCCCGGCCTGGGGATGCTGTCCGTCCCCTGCGGCTATGGGTGGGGCGCTGGGAAGTTGGCGGTGGGAATTGGCCTAGGGTGGAGGCGGCCGGCCGCGGCCCCTGCACTGCCGGGGCCCCTCGTCGGCCGGTCCCTGCTGGGGGGTGGGGCGCCCCTGGGCCACCGCTCTCCCAGTCCATTGACCGGCCTGCCCCGGCGCGGCCGGTTGCCGGCGGGGCCCGTGGGCCCGTCACTGCTGCCCCCCGGGCCCCTGCATAGTGGCCGCTGGTTGTTCCCCTTGAGTTCTCCTTTGCTCCTCTCTTGGGGGATGCGGTCGGCCCCGCCCGGGTCCGCCTGAGTCCTTTGGACATCTTTGCTCCGACCTCCTTCATGTGTGCATCGATTCCTGGGAGACGGATTGATGCCTGCTCACACCAGCTATCGAACACTCTAATGGAGAAACCTTATATGCACCAGCATGCTAACACACACACATAGATGTGGGGTCTCTGTTGTTTAAGGAAATATTCTTGGGCTGAGGTTATCATTACTAGAGCTTGATTAATCGGTACCATGAGTTTTTCTGTGACATTGTTGTTGTATTTTTTATCTATTTTTGTGTGATGTGGTTGTGTAATTCTTAGTTCACAATGTTTGGTTTGTTTTGTCGATGTTCCTTTTTCGTGTTTTGTTTTGTTTTTCCCCTCTCTCTGCCGTCCTGTGGGTATGGAGGCAGACTTCAATGTCTTCCTGTGTTTTCTTTGTTCCCCTTCCTCTCTTGTATTTTCAACTCACCCTCTCTCTTGACTTTTTGTTTCCTACCTCTCTTCTTCATCTTCCTTTTTTCTTCTCCCTAATTTTCAGTATCCGTATCCATAACATCAGGAAATAAAAACCCCAACAATTCATAATAAAGATTTTTCACACATAAATCAAGTGGAGGACTACAGCAAAAGCTGTACTGCTCCGCTTGTGAAAGTAAATCTGTTGGGCTTCTACTTGGTACTCAGACACTAATTCTGAGCTCCACACTGCCAAACAGGACACGTAAAAAAAAAAAAAAAAAGTCACTGCTCGGTACAAAACTAAATACAAATGTGCATAACGTTTTTCTTTCTTTTTTTTACTTTAATCAGCATTAAAAAAAGAAAATATTTCCTTCAATTCCTGAAAGTTGTTAGATTTTATTATGTTGTATAACTTAGAAAAAGTTAAAAAGAAAAGAACTGACTCCAGGTTTGATTGAATTAAAAAAAATATATAGTACATGCTGACATATCCGGAGTAGAAATATAATACTTTGCCCATATTTGAGAATAAAACATGAGTAAATCACTTTGGAGTTGTTTCGATATTACGACTGCCTAATCTCTCAGCTGTACTTGAATGCAGTTGGGAAAATCCCTTCTCATCAACGGTGATTCCTACAATTCATCCAAACTAAAGAGTTTGGGCTGATTGGATGCTACTGGTAGCCATGTTGGACGTCAGCTGTTTTTTCTCTAGTATCAGTGATGTTTCCATTCAGCTTGACATTGTTTCAAGTGAGTTAATTCAGTTCAGTGCAGAGCGTGTTATGGACCTTATTGCTGCTGAAAGGTGCGTTCGCTGACAAAGTTCTGGTTCCGTTCCATCTTTCTTTTTCTACTGTAGCTGCATGAGAAACCATTAATGTTCCCAAACAGCAGAGTTTAGTGATAGCTGGTAGTCCATTCTGTTTTGTTTTGGTGTCACTTTTTAAAGTTGTCCTGTGGAAACGTTGCACGGCGCTCTTAGTTCTGCACATAAACATCCTGCATGTGTTCAGGTAGAAAACAGCCGACAGGGCCGTACCGAAAAATACGAATACTATTTACTGATATTATTTATATCTCTCTACCCTTTCGGCACCGTAAAACACAACCACATCGCAGACATTGCTTCTCTGCTCCAGTTAACCTTACCCCTCCTGAAACATAGATGGAAATGCCGATTTATCGTGCGTCTGTGGATTGAAGTGTCATTAGAGGTAGTCTCCTCTCCGTCTTCTCCCAGGTGCCAGGTAGACTTCACCTGCGGCAGCAGCGTGAAGCCGCGGGCCGACGTGGCGTTTCACTTCAACCCGAGATTCAAGAAGTCCCGCATCGTCTGCAACACACTGGAGAAGGAGCTCTGGGGCAGCGAGGAGATCCTGTACCGGATGCCGTTTAAAGTCGGAGCTGCGTTCGAACTCATCATCCTGGTCCTGAAAGACAAGTTCAAGGTGAGGGATCCTCTGAGCTGGCTTATTTAGTCGAAGAAAATATTAAACCGTACGTGTTGCTTTGTTTCATTGATCAAATCTTGTGTAGATGTGGATAAAAGCCACATTAGTAGATCTAGAATTGCGCTGCTCTGGGTGGCTGCATGTTTGAGTGGCTCTGTTGGCTACATTATTTTACGCTACATTTGTTTTTTTTGTGTGGCTTTTTCTTGAGGAAAATTTCCTTTTTTTTAACCTGTATACTTTCTAGTTTCTGGTGCTGTGAAGCTGGAAGGATTTTTGCTTTAAATTTCTCACTTTTTGACAACTTGTTATGATGCGTAACCATGGCAACAATGTGGTTTACAGCCGGGAGCAGATGATTAACATCGCAAAAGCTGAAATAATACCTCAACTGAAGCCACAAATCCCTGATGAGTTGATAAGGAGGAGACGTGGATGCAGAGCAGGAGCGAAAAGGAGACAGAGAAAGAGGAAGTTCAAGCCATCTCTTCCATCGATCATAATGGGCAACATAAGATCACTGGCTAACAAGATGGATGAACTCCAAGCCCTTACAAGGACTCAGCCAGAGTTCCGGGAATGCAGTGTTATGTGTTTTACGGAGACGTGGCTGCTGGATCATATCCCCGACTCCAACGTCTCTCTGCCAGGCTTCCTGACTGTACGAGCAGACAGAGATCTGAAGACGAGCAGAAAAAGAAAAGGTGGTGGAGTAGCAGTGCTTGTCAACAACAGATGGTGTCATCCAGGACATGTTACTGTGAAGTGTCGTCTCTGCAGCCCAGATGTCGAACTCTTGGCAGTGAGTTTTCGTCCATATTATTTACTTAGAGAGTTCACCAGTGTAATTTTGGCAGTTGTTTACATTCCACCTTCAGCCGTTGCCGACAATGCATGTGATGTCATCAGTTCCATTGTTGCTAAGCTACAGACACAGCACCCCAATGCATTTGTGGCAATATCTGGTGATTTTAATCATGCCTCACTCTCTACTACACTTCCAACATTTCAACAGTTTGTCAGCTGCTCCACAAGAGAAAACAAGACCTTGGATTTGTTTTATGCAAATATAAAGGATTCATACATGTCTAAACCAAGACCTCCTTTGGGACAATCAGATCACAATCTTGTTTTTCTCTGCTCAGAATATAAACCACTTGTTCAGAGGCAACCTGTGACAAAACGAACTGTGAGAAAATGGTCACAGGAAGCTGAAGAAGCCCTTCAGGGTTGTTTTGCAACCACAGACTGGATGACTCTTTGCCAAGCACATGGAGAGGACATCAATGTCATGACTGAGTGTGTGACTGACTATATAAACTTCTGTGTGGACAACATCATCCCCACCAGAACAGTGAGATGCTTCCCTAATAACAAACCCTGGATCACCAGTGACCTGAAGGAACTGCTGAACAAGAAAAAAAGAGCCTTCAGGGAGGGAGACAGGAAATTACTGAGGAGTATACAGAAGCAACTTAAGGTCAAGATCAGAGACAGCAAGGAGGCATACAGGAAGAAGCTGGAGAACAAACTACAGAGGAACAATATCCGAGATGTCTGGTCAGGAATGAGAAAGATCACAGGTTTTAAGGACAGGAAGGATTGGATAGATGGAAGTCTGGACAGAGCCAATGAACTGAACATATTCTTCAACAGGTTCAGTTCAGGAACTAGCTCAGCATCCCCCTCTCCTGTTCCCAACCAAACAGACATCCCACTCTCCTCTGATCAACAGCTTTCCTGTTACACCTCGGGTGTTTTATCCTTCACCTCAGCCATGGACTCCTCTAATTCCACTAGTTTGACTTCAACCAAGTCAGGAAATGCTGCTACCCCCTTTGCCTCTCCCTCCCGGTTGTCTGTCTCCAAAAGTCAGGTGAAGAGGCAGCTGGATAAACTGAACCGGAACAAGGCTGCAGGTCCAGATGGTGTCAGCCCCAGAGTCCTGAAGGCCTGTGCAGAGAAGGTTCCAGTGTTGTGTAAGACATCCTGCCTTGTTCCAGTACCCAAAAGAACTCACCCATCAGTCATCAATGACTACAGACCTGTTGCCCTGACATCCCACATCATGAAGGTCCTGGAGAGACTCCTGTTGGCACCCCTGAGTAAGTAAACAAGAAAGTATCAGGACCCACTGCAGTTTGCTTATCGCTGTGGAGTTGGAGTTGAAGATGCCATCATCCACCTGCTTCAACCAACCCACTGTCGTCTGGACAAAGCAGGCAGCACTGTGAGGATCATGTTCTTTGATTTCTCCAGTGCATTTAACACAATTCAGCCTGATTTGCTTTGTCAGAAACTCCTGAAGACACAGGTAGAGCCCTCAACAATCGCCTGGATCAATGACTACCTGACCAACAGACCACAATTTGTGAGACTGAAGAATTGTGTGTCAAACCAGGTGGTCAGCAGCACAGGAACACCTCAGGGGACCGTACTCTCACCATTACTTTTCACTCTGTACACCTCAGACTTCCAGTACAAATCAGAGACCTGTCATCTGCAGAAATACTCAGATGACTCTGCAATTGTCGGGTGTATCAGAGATGGACAAGAAGCTGAATACAGAGAGCTGGTGGACTGCTTTGTGACATGGAGTGGAAACAATCGTCTCACATTCCGGAATTGCGCCGCTCAAGGTGGCAGCATGTTGGAGTAGCTCTGTTACTTTGGTTCATATTTTTTTCTTTTTTAAAACTTTAATTCTTCCATTTCTGGTAGAAACATTGTTTTTGTGGACAACTGTTCTCTCTGGTTTTGAATGCTGTGCAGCTGGAAGGATTTTTGCTGATACTTTTTATTTTTGGACATTTGTTATGATGCATAACCATGGCAACAAGGTGGTTTACAACTGGCAGCAGCTGATTAACATCACAAAAGCTCAAATAATACCTCAACTACAGCCACAAAACCCTGATGAGTTGAAAAGAAGACGCCATAGATCCAGAGCATCCTCTACATCAGACTGTCATACAACTACAGAGCGTCTTCAGTCAGAGGCTTCTTCAGATCTGCAGAGCACTACAAGAGATCATCCCTACCCACAGCCATCAGCATCTACAACAAATCTTTGAAGGAACTTGCATGATGAGTTACAACAATATTTAATTTCCCTTTGGGATTAATAAAGTAATTTTGAATTGAATTGAATGTAAACAAAACAAAGGAGATGATTGTAGATTTCAGAAGAAACAGAGATAAGTCAAACACTGTTTCCATCATGGGAGAAGAAGTGGAGGTGGTTGAGGAGTATAAATACCTCAGAGTTCACCTGAACAACAGACTGGACTGGAGACTGAACAGTGAAACCGTCTACAAGAAGGGACAGAGCACACTGGACTTCTTGAGGAAGCTTAGGTCCTTCAAGGTTTGCAGCAAAATGCTGCAGATCTTCTACAAGTCTGTTGTGGAGAGTGTAATCTCTTCAGCCGTCATCTGTTGGGGTAGCAGCATCAGAGCCAGGGATTTAAAAAGGCTAAACAACCTGATAAAGAAGGTTCTGGTTCTGTTCTTGGGACGACTGTGGAACATCTGGAGATGATAATGCAAAGAAGGATTCTTCATAAAATCTAAAAAATTATGGACAAACCTGGGCATCCTCTTCATGAGACAGTCATACAACAACAGAGCGTCTTCAGTCGGAGGCTTCTTCAGTTTCGCTGCAATACAGACCGCTACAGGAAATCCTTCCTGCCCACAGCCATCATCATCTACAACAACTCCTTCAATAATTAATTATATGAGCTACAACACTTAATTTCCCTCTGGGATCAATAAAGTATTTTTGAATTTGAATTGAATTGAATTGAATATTTTGTCACACCTTATCTGGCTGTTAAAGTCCGGTCCGTGTAGCAGCTACCAGGTCACTTTGGATTCTATGGTTTTGTCATCTTTTTAATCTGAAAAGTAAGAATTGAAAACATCTAAAATCCCGGATTTGACCCTGAGGTATTATTTTTACATCTGGTGGAAGCTGATTAGCATCTAAAAGGCTCAAATAATCCCTGACCTACGACCCCAGGAGTTGGAAAATGAGGCTTCATGAATGTGTCTCAAGGATCTTATCCCCTAATCCAGCATCTTTCTGACCATACGGCCAGACAGAGATTTAAAACGGTGCGGGAAAAGCAAAGGAGGCAGATCAGCAGCTGATCGAGTCGTCCGGAACACTTTACTGTGGAAAATCGTCTCTCCTGCCCGGATATTCAGCTGCTTGCATGTCAGAACGGTCATGCAGAAACAGACTTCAGTCAGAGACCTCTTCAGATTTGCTGCGACACTGACTGCTACTGGAGATCCGTCCCGCGACTCTTTGAAGATGCTTGGATGATAACGAACGAGGGAAACATTTTATTTTCCCTTTAATGCAAGGCAAGGCAATTTTATTTGTATAGCACACTTTCAACAGCAGGGTAATTCAAGGTGCTTTACATGATTTGGTGATTTAAAAAACAAACAAAAAAACTATGGAAATTAAAAGTAAAAGAAACACACATTACACATGATACACAATAAAGCAAGAGAAAGATTAAAAAAAAGCAAGAGAGCATGAACACATTTCATACATATGACATCAAGCATTTACTCGAAGGCAATTCTAAACAGATGGTTTTTAGTCTCGATTTAAAGCAGTTCAGAGTTTCAGCAGCTCTACACTCGTCAGGAAGTTTGTTCCAGATAAGAGGAGCATAGAGACTGAAAGCTGCTTCTCCATGTTTAGTTCTGAGTCTAGGGATGTTTAGTAGGCTAGAGTTGGAGGACCTGAGTGGTCTTGGTGGTTGGTAACATATTTTGGTGATAAACCATGTAATGATTTATAAACTAGTAGGAGTATTTTGAAGTCTATTCTCTGAGCCACAGGGAGCCAGTGTAAGGACTTTAGAACTGGGGTGATGTGCTCTACTTTCCTGGTTCTAGTGAGGAACACGAGCAGCAGCGTTCTGGTTGCTATAATCTTGCCTAGTGGGAGCATGTAGATATTAAATAAGAGGGGCCCCAGGATGGAGCCCTGGGGCACCCCACATGCGATTTATGTTCGTTCTGATGGAAAGTTTCCTATTGAAACGTAGAAGTCCCTGTTCTTTAGGTAAGACTCGAACCAGCCAAGTAGTGTACCAGAGAGTCCGACCCAGCTCTCCAGTCGTTCCAGTAATATATCATGATCAACAGTGTCAAATGCTGCACTGAGGTCCAACAGAACCAGCACTGTGGTTCTTCCACAGTCTGTATTTATGCGGATGTCATTGAATACTTTGACGAGGACAGTCTCGGTGCTGTGGTGAGCACGGAAACCAGACTGAAAAACATCAAAAAGGTTTGTCATTGTTAGGAAGCTATTTAACTGCTGAAACAGCTTTTTCAATAATCTTACTGATGAATGGGAGATTAGAGATCGGCCTGTAGTTCTGCAGTAACGTGTTGTCCAGATTCTTCTTCTTTAGTAGTGGTTTAATAACTGCTGTTTTTAAAGCCTGAGGGAAGACACCTGATAGCAGGGATGAGTTCACTATTTGAACAAGATCAGAACCAATAACAGGAAGAACTTTCTTTAGAAAAGCTGTGGGTAGGATATCAAGACAGCAGGAGGAGGAGCTTAATTGGATAATGATTTTTTTCAAGGCTGTTCTGGTTTAATTGGTGGAATTCAGACATTTTCTCTACATTGTTGTTGATTGGGGATGGCACTGGTTGTGGGTTCGATATTGAGGTACAGATTGACTGTCTAATTGTTAGAATCTTTTCAGTGAAAAAGCTGGGAAATTTATTGCAGGTCCTGGTGCATTATTAATGTTTCTGTTGATGATTTCAGAAAAGAACGATTCCCTAGCATCTTTTATAGTTAGCTGATATCTATTTAGTCTCTCTTTGTAGATCTCACAGTGAACCTGGAGTCGAGTTTTCCGCCATTTTCTCTCGGCTCGTCGATACTCCCTTTTTTCACTACGTACCAGTGGATTACTTGTCCACGGAGACTTCTTTCTACCTGTGACTACTTTCACTTTAGTTGGAGCAATGGAATCCATGATGTCTGAGATTTTCGCAAGGAAATTATCTACCAACTTATTTACTGAGTTTGAGTTGGGAGATGAGGGGGATGTGGTGGAAGGATAAATACGTTTAAAGGTTTCTACTGAACTGTCCCCTAGAAAACGCTTTTTTATAGTTGTCTTACTGTGGCTGGATAATTTAGCAGAGATGGTACTTTCAAAGAAAATACAGAAATGGTCAGATAATGCAATATTAATTACCGAGATGTTGGAAATATTTAAACCTTTGCTGATAATTAAGTCCAGAGTGTGTCCTTTATTGTGTGTTGGTTGTTTGACATGCTGAATCAGGCCGAAGTTGTGGAGAGTATCATCTAATGTTTTTGCTTGTCTATCTTGGGGGTTGTCGGTATGGATGTTAAAATCCCCCACAATGATTAGTTGGTCATAGTCGATCCATATTATAGAAAGAAGGTCATTGAAATCATTAAAGAAGTTAGAGTTAAGTTTTGGTGGTTAATATAAACTTAGAAATAAAGCTTTGTTAGGCTCATTTATCTGGGTGGCTAAGTATTCAAAAGAATCAAACGTGCCCAGGGTTACCTTTTTAAAGTTCATTGAGTTGTGAAAGATGGTGGCTACACCTCCACCTTGTCTGTGTTTTCTGCTCTCGCTTAAAAAATTATAATTTGAAGGAGTAGATTCTATTAATACAGTTGTTTCGTTATTTTCATCTAGCCAAGTTTCTGATTAAAAAAAGGGCGTGTAAATTATACTCAGTGATGTAGTCATTGATAAGAAAAGACTTCCCGGATAGAGATCTAATGTTTAACAAAGCTAACTTAAGTATTGTGATGATGGGCAGCTGAACCTTCTGACAGGTTATCAATTTGAGATTTTGTTTAATATGAGAGCATGTGGTTAACGGTTTATGTTTCCTGCTGCTGATAATCACTGATATAGCCTCAGGGGTGCCGGGTGAATTCTGGGAGACGGTAGGGGTGGATTTATTGCCCGGTTCCCTCAAATATCTGTAATAATCAGTGGGGGGAAGCTCCCAGGCTTATTGACACTAGTCCCAGGGGTTTGGTGTAGTCTAAGTTTAGGTGTTAATTGTGTCTCAAATTTGATTTGCTCGTTCAGTCTGTCTGTAAAGTTTCTAAATGGAGACTCATTTGATGTGGCTGAGTCACAGGAAGATGAAGACTTAATCTCTGATGGTTGTTTATCTGTCCGGTCCTGTGGTGTCATCATGACTTGCTGTTTTTGTTCTCTGATATCCATGGGCGCCTCAAGGTCAGCTTTTGGGAGCACGTGTTTTGCTTTCTGATTTTGATAAGAAAAAATGTTTGCTGCTAAGAGCCTTACTCCGGCCTTGTTCAGATAACGTATCCCTTCTTTGAACAGACGATTAGCACTTCCAAATACATTGAAATTATTAATAAATGTGAACGACTTCTCAGCTGATTGTTTCTTCAACCATTTATTGAGCATGCGGAGTCTGCTAAGTCTTTCATCATTCCCTTCAGGGAATGATGAAAGGATGTTTACATTAAGTCCATCAAGTCTCTGTAGACGATCAGAAAAGTCTCTCTTCAGAATCTCTGATTGTCTCATCGCGATATCTGCTGATCCAGTGTGAATGACGAGCTTTTCCAAAGTAGGATGTTGGTCCAAAATTTTTGGGATTTTTTCTGATATTTCTCTCACTGTATTTTTGTAGCAGCTATAAACTCTGGTGTTCTTGTTACAAAAAGCCTCAATTCCATTAATTGATCCGTCTTGTATGATAACAATCTTTGCTGGGGGGGCTCTTACTTTGTTATGTGTCCGTTTGATGCGGCTGGGTTTCTCCTGGTGGCTTTGACTGGTCGTCATCTTTCAGGGAACTCAAGGCTGCGAATCTGTTTTTCAGCGGGATTCCAGGTGGACAAATATCTCTTGTTTTTGGCTGAAACCTCTTTTGTTTACTTTTAGCTTAAGTGGCAGTTCTGGGTTCAGAGCTTTCTCTGTGCTGGAGTTTCTTTTGTTTTTTCTTCCTCTGAGAACAGGCTGGGGTTGATGATTCCGTGTGTTTTAAAGCTGGCCAGTCTGTATTATAGTGCGGAGTTCTGCCGCTCAGGCACCTGTAGGGAGTCTCTGTGACACGGTTAGACCGATGTAACACCGGGCTGTTTGTATTCAAAGGTAAAGTTGTGTCGCTTCCATAATCAGCGTGGAGATCAAAATTAATTTCCAGATGACGTAGCTTCGTTTCAATGCCCTCAATTCTGTGGAGCAGTTTTTCAAAATCCTCAGCTGAGCAAAAAGCCATGTTGATAAGTCCATAAAAAAGTAATCCAACAAGAGATCCGGTCCAATACAGTAACTCCAGGGGCTGGGTAGATAAAGTAACTAAGAAAAGGTTAAGAAAGAAAGTAAACAGAAAATAAAATAAAGTGAACGGATCTGGAGAGAGACAGAGAGCAGCTGCTCCTCCTTCAGCAGTAAGAAACAAAACTTTATTTAGGATAAATAAAGTAGTTTTTAACTTAATTTAAAATGTTCAACAGGTAAATGAATCGTTTCGGTGTCAACTTTAATTTATTTCAGCCAAAAAACCAACAACTTCAGAATGAACGATTTTTTTTTTTTTATGATGTTTTTTTTTTTTTAGATGAACATTTAAGCAGTGCAGTTAGTTATGGGGTACCACAGGGTTCTGAGCTCGGGCCGGTTCTCTTTAGCCGTGCTTCTGCTTGCTAAAGTCATGAAAGTAGTAGGGATACGTTTTCCAATCCTGAGTTATATTTATCTATTAGACTACAAGCTTGTCATGAAGACATAAAAATCTGGTTTGAAATAATTTTGTAGCCTCTTTTGCTTTAGATTCAAAAGACTCGCTGCTATCAGCTCTGCTTCCCCTGCAAAACTTTAACAAACTGGGCCCTCATATGAAAAACAGACTTTGATTGGATCACATTATAATTATTATAATGACTTTGTTTGTTGTTGCTCAGGTTGCTGTGAATGGAGCACACGTCCTGGAGTACAAACACCGCCTGGATCTTGACCGAGTCGACACCATCTGCATCTCGGGGAAGGTCAAAGTTCAGGCGGTGGCCATCCTGCCTCCCGCTTCTGTAAGTTCCTGCAGCTGCCGACGGAGAACCCTTGTTTCCTCCTGGAGGTTCTCCAACCAACCTGTCTCTGTGTGTGTTTTAGAGTCCCGTCTCTCCTGCTGCCAGTCGGACCAGTCTGAATAGTTCGGATTCGAAGGTAAACAAACTATAAAATGATTTTCCATTTTCTGCTGTTTCATTCTTTAATCTCGTTTCCTTCCTCCCTTCCAGGCGATTCTCTCATCGTTGGGGGATCTGGTGAGTTCCTCAAAACACTTCTACACTTCCTCATTTAAAAAACCCAGATAATTATATTAATTATCATGCAAACAAAACACCTGTACCCTTTAGATGTCCTCAACCTGCCTGAATAAAAATTTAAACTCAAACATGCATCTCAGTACAGTAAATAAGAATAACATTTAAAATTTACATTTATTCCAGTTGTACAGTTAAAAAGGGAAGCTGATGTATCATGTCAAGTGTTTATTTTAAACCCACATCTCAGTTTCTTAGAAAGTCAGACGGGTTTTAGATCCAGAATTGGTGTAAGGCTTTAAAACCCAAATTTGCAGTGATTTTCTGTTGCATGTTTACACATGTTTAAAAAAAACATTTTCTTGTTTATCCTTCCACTCAACTTTCTATCCATATTCTTGAATACAGCACTCAGGATACAGCAAGCTTGTCTGTAACGTTTTCGGGGTGTATTGTTGAGAATCTGAGAATTTGTCTTGTATTAGTATTTTAATAGTTGTTTTTTTTTAAAGAAAATTTATTTATTACTGAAAACCTTTAAAACTTTTTACATACATATTCTGATTTCATTTATATTTATCATCGTTATATTCATTTGGTCTGAAGAAACACTTCCTGCAGCTCCTCATAAACTTTTAGTCTTTCAAAACTAATTTTTAGGAATGCAGATCCTTTATTGTTAACAAAAACTCAATTTATTTATTTATTTTTTCAATCCTGTTGTAAAGATGAGATTACTGAGCATTTCAAGACCTACAGGGGTGTTGCAAAAATGTGAAATTTGTTCAAAAGTTAATTGTGTTTTTATGGAATTAATACAAAAAGTATTAAAGAGTAAGGCACAAAAGGTCCTTGCTGCAGAAAATGGCTGTGTAGTGTACTGGGTCCAAGCATGTTGTTGGAAAGTTTAGTGGAAGGAAGAGATATGTGACAAAAACCAGGCCTTAATAGGAATTACAGTTAATAACTTTCTAATAAGACTTTTGTTTATTGAGATGGAAACATCCTCATTCATCCGGCTGCTAAGTAACGCGATTTAAGGATTTCCCAATTGGCTAAAAATAGTTCCCATCTGTTCTATAAATGTTTTAATAAATTTTTGCTTATACTTTTCTGTTTTGTGTATTTTTGTAGGTACATATTTCTAGTTTGGTTTATTTATTTGACGTTGTTGTACTCTATATGTTTTATTACTGATGTAACTAGTTATTTGTAAAGATGTCCGATATTATCGGCTGATATTGGCATTAAAATGTAAAATCGGAAATGATCGGTATCAGTTTTTTACTTTTTTTAATGACACATGTACATGTGATATATCAAACTCTTCAGCTGCTTCTCCTCTCTCTCAAAATGTCGTAATATAAGAGATCTGATGTAGAGTTTTTGAGATATTTTTATTTGTCTGTTACAACCTGCAATAAATCCTGTTGCTTCTGCATTTCTGAGCCAAATTTGAAGACATCAAACCGTGTCATCACTTTTAGCATAGCAAACTTTTAAATGGACTTACCACCTTTGATTTGGATTATTTGAAAGTGTCTCTGGACATTTTATGATCCTGCATATATCCGTATCGGGAATTAAGATTTAGACTACATCAGTATATCGTATATCGGTAAAAAAAAAGCCAATATCAAACATCCCTATTTATGTTTTATTGTTTTATATATATTTTTGTTGAGAATGTATTTATTGTAGTTTCATCGTTGTAAATCAATAAATAACGAATATTATTTTTCAGTTTAAAATGTTTTATTTATTTTTAGTGGTCTTATTGAGCTGAAACATGATGATAATGCTGAATCAGCTCTGCTCTTGAGAATGCTTTGACCTCCTGTCGTCTGCAGAAAGTTCCCTTCAGAGGGCGGCTGGAGAATGGGCTGAAGGTCGGATGCAGCATCCTCATCAAAGGACAAACGTGTCCAAATGCAAATGGGTAAAAACACACCAGAGTGAGGTCACAGACTCCTCCCTCAGCTCCAGCTGTGTCATTTACGTAGCCTCTGCGTCGTTTTTCAGTTTCTGTATTGATCTGCGAGACGCGAGTGTCAACAACATCGTTCTCCATCTCAACCCCCGTCTGAAGAAACGAGTCTTCGTCAGGAACTCCTTCCTGTCCGAGTGCTGGGGCCCCGAGGAAACGGAGCTGGAGTGCTTTCCCTTCGCTGCGGGAGACTACTTTGAGGTGAGCCTCCGTGTTCAACGCTCGCTCCGATGAAGCCGTCCTGGTTCCGAGCTCTTTGGTTCAGCTTCTCTGTTCCCCCTGCAGATGATCATGCTGTGCAACCCGCAGCACTTCAGGGTGGCCGTTAACGGACTCCACCAGTTCGACTACAAACACCGAGTCCAGGACCTGAGCACCATCGGCCACCTGGAGGTGCTGGGAGATGTCTCGCTGCTGGATGTCAGGATGCTCTGTGCTCCAACCAGCATGCGTTCAGAGACACTAACCTCAAACCCAGATTACTACTGAGGACTGTGGAGTTCTCTCTGATATTCTATCATTAACATTAAATACATACTGCAGTGATTTCTGTAACCATGGGACAGATTCAGGTTTTTCTGGTTCACAGTCAGAGAGTGAAATGAAAGTCCTGTTGGTTTTTACTGTGGATGGTTTGATAAATCGATGCTGTCTTCTCAAAGAAGCAGTAGATGATTGTTTTTTGCACTCTGAGATGTGAAGATGTGAAAAAAAGGAAAGCTGGTTGTTTATTGCAGGTTAAGTTTGTTTTTATGCTCTGAAATAATCTCATAAAATCCATCTGGAGTTTGTTTCTTTGTTACCAACATCACTGATTACACACTGACATGCTGAGGTAATGAGAATTTATTATAAAGTCACAGATGTTAGAGTATAACTCTTATTAGGATTTTATGTAACACCATAAACTACAGTAGGTCATACTAAACTATGTGTCCTTTGATGTTATTATGGATGTCATGCTGTCATTTGACTGCGTTTGACGTTTTCAAATGACAGTATAGTATGACATCTTAAATGAGATCAAATGGGACATAGCATAGTAGGATTTCGAAAATGAGCTCAAATCATACATAGTATATTAGGATGTCGAAAATTAGCTCAAATGAGACATAGTATAGTATGACGTAGAAATGAGCTCAAATGAGACATAGTATAGTATGACGTCAAAAATGAGTTCAAACGGGAATTAGTATAATTTCGGAAATGAGCACAAATATATATTATGACGTCGAAAATGAGCTCAAATCAAACATATTATAGTAGGATGTCAAAAATGAGCTGAAATCATATATAGTATAGTATGACGTCGAGAATTAGCACAAATCATACATAGTATATAGTATGACGTCGTAAATGAGCTCAAATGGGAAATTGTATAGTATGACGTGAGAAATGACCTCAAATATTACATAGTATAGAATGCTTTAAAAAAAGAGCTCAAATCATACATAGTATTCTATGAGGTAGTAAATGAGCTCAAATGAGACAGAAAAATATGACGTCGAAAATGAGCTCAAATAAGTATGACGTCGAAAATGACCTCAAATATTACATAGTATAGAATGCTTTAAAAAAGCTCAAATCATACATAGTATTCTATGACGTAGTAAATGAGCTCAAATGGGACATAGAAAAATATGACGTCGAAAATGAGCTCATATGAGACAGTATGGTATGACGTAAAAAATGAGATCAAATAAGTAGGATGTCGAAAAATGAGCTCAAATGAGACATACCATAGTATGACGTCGGAAATAAGGTCTAAGACAAAGTATAGTATGACTTTGAAAATGAGCTCAAATAAGACAAAGTATAGTATGACGTCGAAAATGAGCTCAAATGAGACAATATGGTATGACGTCAAAAATTAGGTCAAATAAGTAGGATGTCGAAAAAAGAGCTCAAAAGAGACATAGTATAGTATGACGTCGGAAATGAGCTCAAATGAGACATAGTATAGCATGACGTCGAAAATGAGCTCAAAGGAGACATAGTATAGCATGACGTCGAAAATGAGATCATATGAGACAGTATGGTATGACGTCAAAAATGAGGTCAAATAAGTATGATGTCTTAAATGAGCTCAAATCATACATAGTATAGTACGATGTCGAAAAATGAGCTCAAATGAGACATATTGTAGTATGACGTCGGAAATGAGCTCATATGGGACATTGTAAAGTATGACGTTGAAAATGAGCTCAAATGGGACAGAATAGTATGACGTTGAAAATGAGCTCAAATCATACATAGTATAGTATGATGTCGAAAATGCGCTCAAATGAGACAGAATAGTATGACGTTGAAAATGAGCTCAAATCATACATAGTATAGTATGATGTCGAAAATGAGCTCAAATGAGACAGAATAGTATGACGTCGTCAATGAGCTCAAATGGGACATAGTAAAGTATGACGTCGAATATGAGCTCAAATAAGAAATAGTATAGTATGTCGTTGAAAATTAGATCATATGAGACAGTATAGTAGGACGTCAAAAATGAGCTCAAATGGGACATAGTATAGTAGGATGTCGAAAAATGAGCTCATATGAGACATAGTATAGTATGACGTCGAAAATGAGCTCAAATGGGACAGTATGGTATGACGTCAAAAATGAGGTCAAATAAGTATGATGTCAAAAATGAGCTCAAATGAGACATAGTATAGTATGACGTCGAAAATGAGCTCAAATAAGAAATAGTATAGTATGACGTCGAAAATGAGATCATATGAGACATAGTAAAGTATGACGTCGAAAATGAGCTCAAATGGGACATAGTAAAGTATGACGTCGAAAATGAGCTCAAAGGAGACATTGCATAGTATGACGTCGGAAATGAGCTCAAATGGGACATAGTAAAAGTATGACGTCGAAAATGAGTTCAAATAAGAAATAGTATAGTATGACGTCGAAAATGAGTTCAAATGAAACAGTATAGTATGAGGTCAAAAATGAGCTCAAATAAGTATGACGTCGAAAATGAGCTCATATGAGACATAGTATAGTAGGATGTCGAAAAAAGAGCTCAAATAATACATAGTATAGTAGGATGTCGAAAAATGAGCTCATATGAGACATAGTATAGTATGACGACGAAAATGAGCTCAAATGGGACAGTATGGTATGACGTCAAAAATGAGGTCAAATAAGTATGACGTCGAAAATGAGCTCATATGAGACATAGTATAGTAGGATGTCGAAAAAAGAGCTCAAATCATACATAGTATGGTAGGATGTCGAAAATGAGTTCAAATGAGACAGTATAGTATGACGTCGAAAATGAGCTCAAATGGGACATAGTATAGTATGACGTCGAAAATGAGCTCAAATGAGACATACTATAGTATGACGTCGGAAATGAGCTCAAATGGGACATAGTAAAAGTATGACGTCGAAAATGAGTTCAAATAAGAAATAGTATAGTATGACGTCGAAAATGAGTTCAAATGAAACAGTATAGTATGAGGTCAAAAATGAGCTCAAATAAGTATGACGTCAAAAATGAGCTCAAATGGCACATAGTAAAGTATGACGTCGAAAATGAGCTCATATGAGACATAGTATAGTATGACGTCGAAAATTAGTTCAAATGAAACAGTATAGTATGAGGTCAAAAATGAGCTCAAATAAGTATGATGTCGAAAATGAGCTCAAATGGGACATAGTAAAGTATGACGTCGAAAATGAGCTCAAATGAAACAGTATGGTATGATGTCAAAAATGAGGTCAGATAAGTATGATGTCGAAAATGAGCTCAAATCATACATAGTATAGTAGGATGTCGAAAAAAAGAGCTCAAATGGGACATAGTAAAGTATGACGTCGAAAATGAGCTCATATGAGACATAGTATAGTATGACGTCGAAAATTAGTTCAAATGAAACAGTATAGCATGACGTCGAAAATGAGCTCAAAGGAGACATAGTATAGCATGACGTCGAAAATGAGATCATATGAGACAGTATGGTATGACGTCAAAAATGAGGTCAAATAAGTATGACGTCTTAAATGAGCTCAAATCATACATAGTATAGTACGATGTCGAAAAATGAGCTCAAATGAGACATATTGTAGTATGACGTCGGAAATGAGCTCATATGGGACATTGTAAAGTATGACGTCGAAAATGAGCTCAAATGGGACATAGTATAGTATGATGTCGAAAATGCGCTCAAATGAGACAGAATAGTATGACGTTGAAAATGAGCTCAAATCATACATAGTATAGTATGACGTCGTAAATGAGCTCAAATGGGACATAGTAAAGTATGACGTCGAATATGAGCTCAAATAAGAAATAGTATAGTATGTCGTTGAAAATTAGATCATATGAGACAGTATAGTAGGACGTCAAAAATGAGCTCAAATGGGACATAGTATAGTAGGATGTCGAAAAATGAGCTCATATGAGACATAGTATAGTATGACGTCGAAAATGAGCTCAAATGGGACAGTATGGTATGACGTCAAAAATGAGGTCAAATAAGTATGATGTCAAAAATGAGCTCAAATGAGACATAGTATAGTATGACGTCGAAAATGAGCTCAAATAAGAAATAGTATAGTATGACATCGAAAATGAGATCATATGAGACATAGTATAGTATGACCTCGAAAATGAGCTCAAATGGGACATAGTAAAGTATGACGTCGAAAATGAGCTCAAAGGAGACATTGCATAGTATGACGTCGGAAATGAGCTCAAATGGGACATAGTAAAAGTATGACGTCGAAAATGAGTTCAAATAAGAAATAGTATAGTATGACGTCGAAAATGAGTTCAAATGAAACAGTATAGTATGAGGTCAAAAATGAGCTCAAATAAGTATGACGTCGAAAATGAGCTCATATGAGACATAGTATAGTAGGATGTCGAAAAAAGAGCTCAAATAATACATAGTATAGTAGGATGTCGAAAAATGAGCTCATATGAGACATAGTATAGTATGACGACGAAAATGAGCTCAAATGGGACAGTATGGTATGACGTCAAAAATGAGGTCAAATAAGTATGATGTCAAAAATGAGCTCAAATCATACATAGTATGGTAGGATGTCGAAAAATGAGCTCAAATGAGACATAGTATAGTATGACGTCGAAAATGAGATCATATGAGACATAGTATAGTATGACGTCGAAAATGAGCTCAAATGAGACAGTAAAGTATGACGTCGAAAATGAGCTCAAATAAGAAATAGTATAGTATGTCGTCGAAAATGAGATCATATGAGACATAGTATAGTATGACGTCGAAAATGAGCTCAAATGAGACAGTATGGTATGAAGTCAAAAATGAGGTCAAATAAGTATGATGTCGAAAATGAGCTCAAACAGGTATGACGTCGAAAATGAGCTCAAATGCGACATAGTAAAGTATGACGTCGAAAATGAGCTCAAATGAGACAATATGGTATGACGTCAAAAATTAGGTCAAATAAGTATGATGTCGAAAATGAGCTCAAATCATACATAGTATAGTAGGATGTTGAAAAATGAGCTCAAATGAGACATACCCTAGTCTGACGTCGAAAATGAGCTCAAGCAGGTATGACGTCGAAAATTAGCTCAAATCATACATAGTATAGTAGGATGTCGAAAAAGGAGCTCAAAAGAGACATGCTATAGTATGACGTCGGAAATAAGCTCAAATGGGACATAGTAAAGTATGATGTCGAAAATGAGCCCAAATAAGAAATTGTATAGTATGTCGTCGAAAATGAGATCATATGAGACAGTATGGTATGAAGTCAAAAATGAGGTCAAATAAGTATGATGTCGAAAATGAGCTGAAATCATACATAGTATAGTAGGATGTCGAAAAATGAGTCCAAATGAGACATACTATAGTATGACGTCGGAAATGAGCTCAAATGGGACATAGTAAAGTATGACAATGAAAATATGCTCAAATGAGACATAGTATAGTATGACGTCGAAAATGAGCTCAAATGAGACAGTATACTATGACTTTGAAAATGAGCTCAAATGAGACATAGTACAGTATGACAACGAAAATAAACTCAAGACATAGTATATTAGGATGTCGAAAAATAAGCCCAAATGAGACATACTATAGTATGACGTCGCAAATGAGCTCAAATCATACATAGTATAGTACGATGTCGAAAAATGAGCTCAAATGAGACATTGTAAAGTATGTCGACGAAAATGAGCTCAAATGGGACATAGTATAGTGTGATGTCGAAAATGCGTTAAAATGAGATATGGTATACTATGACATCTTAAATGAGCTCAACTCGTACATAGTATATTAGGATGTCGAAAATGAGCTCAAATGAGCTCAAATAAGTATGACGTCGAAAATGAGCTCAAATGGGACATAGTATAGTATGACGTCGAAAATGAGCTCAAAGGAGACATAGTAAAGTATGATGTCGAAAATGAGCTCAAAGGAGACATAGTATAGTATGATGTCGAAAATGAGCTCAAATCATACATAGTATAGTATGACGTCGAAAATGAGCTCAAATGAGACAATATGGTATGACGTCAAAAATTAGGTCAAATAAGTAGGATGTCGAAAAAGGAGCTCAAAAGAGACATAGTATAGTATGTCGTCGAAAATGAGATCATATGAGACATAGTATATTATGACGTCGAAAATGAGTTTAAATGAGACAGTATGGTATGAAGTCAAAAATGAGGTCAAATAAGTATGATGTCGAAAATGAGCTCAAACAGGTATGACGTCGAAAATGAGCTCAAATGGGACATAGTAAAGTATGACGTTGAAAATGAGCTCAAATGAGACATAGTATAGCATGACGTCGAAAATGAGATCATATGAGACAGTATGGTATGACGTCAAAAATGAGGTCAAATAAGTATGATGTCGAAAATGAGTTCAAATTATACATAGTATAGTATGACGTCTTAAATGAGCTCAAATCATACATAGTATAGTACGATGTCGAAAAATGAGCTCAAATGAGACATATTGTAGTATGACGTCGGAAATGAGCTCATATGGGACATTGTAAAGTATGACGTCGAAAATGAGCTCAAATGGGACATAGTATAGTATGATGTCGAAAATGCGCTCAAATGAGACATAGTAAAGTATGACGTTGAAAATGAGCTCAAACAGGTATGACGTCGAAAATTAGCTCAAATCATACATAGTATAGTATGACGTTGTAAATGAGCTCAAATGGGACATAGTAAAGTATGACGTCAAATATGAGCTCAAATAAGAAATAGTATAGTATGTCGTTGAAAATTAGATCATATGAGACAGTATAGTAGGACGTCAAAAATGAGCTCAAATGGGACATAGTATAGTAGGATGTCGAAAAATGAGCTCATATGAGACATAGTATAGTAGGACGTCAAAAATGAGCTCAAATGGGACATAGTATAGTATGACGTCGAAAATGAGCTCAAATGGGACAGTATGGTATGACGTCAAAAATGAGGTCAAATAAGTATGATGTCGAAAATGAGTTCAAATTATACATAGTATAGTATGACGTCTTAAATGAGCTCAAATCATACATAGTATAGTACGATGTCGAAAAATGAGCTCAAATGAGACATATTGTAGTATGACGTCGGAAATGAGCTCATATGGGACATTGTAAAGTATGACGTCGAAAATGAGGTCAGATAAGTATGATGTCGAAAATGAGCTCAAATCATACATAGTATAGTAGGATGTCGAAAAATGAGTCCAAATGAGACATACTATAGTATGACGTCGGAAATGAGCTTAAATGAGACATAGTATAGTATGACGTCGAAAATGAGCTCAAATGAGACAATATGGTATGACGTCAAAAATTAGGTCAAATAAGTAGGATGTCGAAAAAGGAGCTCAAAAGAGACATGCTATAGTATGACGTCGGAAATAAGCTCAAATGGGACAGTAAAGTATGACGTCGAAAATGAGCTCAAATAAGAAATAGTATAGTATGTCGTCGAAAATGAGATCATATGAGACATAGTATAGTATGACGTCGAAAATGAGCTCAAATGAGACAGTATGGTATGAAGTCAAAAATGAGGTCAAATAAGTATGATGACGAAAATGAGCTCAAACAGGTATGACGTCGAAAATGAGCTCAAATGGGACATAGTAAAGTATGACGTCGAAAATGAGCTCAAATGAGACAATATGGTATGACGTCAAAAATTAGGTCAAATAAGTATGATGTCGAAAATGAGCTCAAATCATACATAGTATAGTAGGATGTTGAAAAATGAGCTCAAATGAGACATACCCTAGTCTGACGTCGAAAATGAGCTCAAGCAGGTATGACGTCGAAAATTAGCTCAAATCATACATAGTATAGTAGGATGTCGAAAAAGGAGCTCAAAAGAGACATGCTATAGTATGACGTCGGAAATAAGCTCAAATGGGACATAGTAAAGTATGATGTCGAAAATGAGCTCAAATAAGAAATTGTATAGTATGTCGTCGAAAATGAGATCATATGAGACAGTATGGTATGAAGTCAAAAATGAGGTCAAATAAGTATGATGTCGAAAATGAGCTCAAATCATACATAGTATAGTAGGATGTCGAAAAATGAGTCCAAATGAGACATACTATAGTATGACGTCGGAAATGAGCTCAAATGGGACATAGTAAAGTATGACAATGAAAATAAGCTCAAATGAGACATAGTATAGTATGACGTCGAAAATGAGCTCAAATGAGACAGTATACTATGACTTTGAAAATGAGCTCAAATGAGACATAGTACAGTATGACAACGAAAATAAACTCAAGACATAGTATATTAGGATGTCGAAAAATAAGCCCAAATGAGACATACTATAGTATGACGTCGCAAATGAGCTCAAATCATACATAGTATAGTACGATGTCGAAAAATGAGCTCAAATGAGACAATGTAAAGTATGTCGACGAAAATGAGCTCAAATGGGACATAGTATAGTATGATGTCGAAAATGCGTTAAAATGAGATATGGTATACTATGACATCTTAAATGAGCTCAACTCGTACATAGTATAGTAGGATGTCGAAAATGAGCTCAAATGAGCTCAAATAAGTATGACGTCGAAAATGAGCTCAAATGGGACATAGTATAGTATGACGTCGAAAATGAGCTCAAAGGAGACATAGTATAGTATGATGTCGAAAATGAGCTCAAAGGAGACATAGTATAGTATGATGTCGAAAATGAGCTCAAATCATACATAGTATAGTATGACGTCGAAAATGAGCTCAAATGAGACAATATGGTATGACGTCAAAAATTAGGTCAAATAAGTAGGATGTCGAAAAAGGAGCTCAAAAGAGACATAGTATAGTATGTCGTCGAAAATGAGATCATATGAGACATAGTATATTATGACGTCGAAAATGAGTTTAAATGAGACAGTATGGTATGAAGTCAAAAATGAGGTCAAATAAGTATGATGTCGAAAATGAGCTCAAACAGGTATGACGTCGAAAATGAGCTCAAATGGGACATAGTAAAGTATGACGTTGAAAATGAGCTCAAATGAGACATAGTATAGCATGACGTCGAAAATGAGATCATATGAGACAGTATGGTATGACGTCAAAAATGAGGTCAAATAAGTATGATGTCGAAAATGAGTTCAAATTATACATAGTATAGTATGACGTCTTAAATGAGCTCAAATCATACATAGTATAGTACGATGTCGAAAAATGAGCTCAAATGAGACATATTGTAGTATGACGTCGGAAATGAGCTCATATGGGACATTGTAAAGTATGACGTCGAAAATGAGCTCAAATGGGACATAGTATAGTATGATGTCGAAAATGCGCTCAAATGAGACATAGTAAAGTATGACGTTGAAAATGAGCTCAAACAGGTATGACGTCGAAAATTAGCTCAAATCATACATAGTATAGTATGACGTCGTAAATGAGCTCAAATGGGACATAGTAAAGTATGACGTCGAATATGAGCTCAAATAAGAAATAGTATAGTATGTCGTTGAAAATTAGATCATATGAGACAGTATAGTAGGACGTCAAAAATGAGCTCAAATGGGACATAGTATAGTAGGATGTCGAAAAATGAGCTCATATGAGACATAGTATAGTAGGACGTCAAAAATGAGCTCAAATGGGACATAGTATAGTATGACGTCGAAAATGAGCTCAAATGGGACAGTATGGTATGACGTCAAAAATGAGGTCAAATAAGTATGATGTCGAAAATGAGTTCAAATTATACATAGTATAGTATGACGTCTTAAATGAGCTCAAATCATACATAGTATAGTACGATGTCGAAAAATGAGCTCAAATGAGACATATTGTAGTATGACGTCGGAAATGAGCTCATATGGGACATTGTAAAGTATGACGTCGAAAATGAGGTCAGATAAGTATGATGTCGAAAATGAGCTCAAATCATACATAGTATAGTAGGATGTCGAAAAATGAGTCCAAATGAGACATACTATAGTATGACGTCGGAAATGAGCTTAAATGAGACATAGTATAGTATGACGTCGAAAATGAGCTCAAATGAGACAATATGGTATGACGTCAAAAATTAGGTCAAATAAGTAGGATGTCGAAAAAGGAGCTCAAAAGAGACATGCTATAGTATGACGTCGGAAATAAGCTCAAATGGGACAGTAAAGTATGACGTCGAAAATGAGCTCAAATAAGAAATAGTATAGTATGTCGTCGAAAATGAGATCATATGAGACATAGTATAGTATGACGTCGAAAATGAGCTCAAATGAGACAGTATGGTATGAAGTCAAAAATGAGGTCAAATAAGTATGATGACGAAAATGAGCTCAAACAGGTATGACGTCGAAAATGAGCTCAAATGGGACATAGTAAAGTATGACGTCGAAAATGAGCTCAAATGAGACAATATGGTATGACGTCAAAAATTAGGTCAAATAAGTATGATGTCGAAAATGAGCTCAAATCATACATAGTATAGTAGGATGTTGAAAAATGAGCTCAAATGAGACATACCCTAGTCTGACGTCGAAAATGAGCTCAAGCAGGTATGACGTCGAAAATTAGCTCAAATCATACATAGTATAGTAGGATGTCGAAAAAGGAGCTCAAAAGAGACATGCTATAGTATGACGTCGGAAATAAGCTCAAATGGGACATAGTAAAGTATGATGTCGAAAATGAGCTCAAATAAGAAATTGTATAGTATGTCGTCGAAAATGAGATCATATGAGACAGTATGGTATGAAGTCAAAAATGAGGTCAAATAAGTATGATGTCGAAAATGAGCTCAAATCATACATAGTATAGTAGGATGTCGAAAAATGAGTCCAAATGAGACATACTATAGTATGACGTCGGAAATGAGCTCAAATGGGACATAGTAAAGTATGACAATGAAAATAAGCTCAAATGAGACATAGTATAGTATGACGTCGAAAATGAGCTCAAATGAGACAGTATACTATGACTTTGAAAATGAGCTCAAATGAGACATAGTACAGTATGACAACGAAAATAAACTCAAGACATAGTATATTAGGATGTCGAAAAATAAGCCCAAATGAGACATACTATAGTATGACGTCGCAAATGAGCTCAAATCATACATAGTATAGTACGATGTCGAAAAATGAGCTCAAATGAGACAATGTAAAGTATGTCGACGAAAATGAGCTCAAATGGGACATAGTATAGTATGATGTCGAAAATGCGTTAAAATGAGATATGGTATACTATGACATCTTAAATGAGCTCAACTCGTACATAGTATAGTAGGATGTCGAAAATGAGCTCAAATGAGCTCAAATAAGTATGACGTCGAAAATGAGCTCAAATGGGACATAGTATAGTATGACGTCGAAAATGAGCTCAAAGGAGACATAGTATAGTATGATGTCGAAAATGAGCTCAAATCATACATAGTATAGTATGACGTCGAAAATGAGCTCAAATGAGACAATATGGTATGACGTCAAAAATTAGGTCAAATAAGTAGGATGTCGAAAAAGGAGCTCAAAAGAGACATGCTATATAGTATGACATCGAAAATTAGCTCAAATAAGAAATAGTATAGTATGTCGTCGAAAATGAGATCATATGAGACATAGTATAGTATGACGTCGAAAATGAGTTTAAATGAGACGGTATGGTATGAAGTCAAAAATGAGGTCAAATAAGTATGATGTCGAAAATGAGCTCAAACAGGTATGACGTCGAAAATGAGCTCAAATGGGACATAGTAAAGTATGACGTTGAAAATGAGCTCAAATGAGACATAGTATAGCATGACGTCGAAAATGAGATCATATGAGACAGTATGGTATGACGTCAAAAATGAGGTCAAATAAGTAGGATGTCGAAAAAGGAGCTCAAAAGAGACATGCTATAGTATGACGTCGGAAATAAGCTCAAATGGGACAGTAAAGTATGACGTCGAAAATGAGCTCAAATAAGAAATAGTATAGTATGTCGTCGAAAATGAGATCATATGAGACATAGTATAGTATGACGTCGAAAATGAGCTCAAATGAGACAGTATGGTATGAAGTCAAAAATGAGGTCAAATAAGTATGATGTCGAAAATGAGCTCAAACAGGTATTACGTCGAAAATGAGCTCAAATGGGACATAGTAAAGTATGACGTCGAAAATGAGCTCAAATGAGACAATATGGTATGACGTCAAAAATTAGGTCAAATAAGTATGATGTCGAAAATGAGCTCAAATCATACATAGTATAGTAGGATGTTGAAAAATGAGCTCAAATGAGACATACCCTAGTCTGACGTCGAAAATGAGCTCAAGCAGGTATGACGTCGAAAATTAGCTCAAATCATACATAGTATAGTAGGATGTCGAAAAAGGAGCTCAAAAGAGACATGCTATAGTATGACGTCGGAAATAAGCTCAAATGGGACATAGTAAAGTATGATGTCGAAAATGAGCTCAAATAAGAAATTGTATAGTATGTCGTCGAAAATGAGATCATATGAGACAGTATGGTATGAAGTCAAAAATGAGGTCAAATAAGTATGATGTCGAAAATGAGCTCAAATCATACATAGTATAGTAGGATGTCGAAAAATGAGTCCAAATGAGACATACTATAGTATGACGTCGGAAATGAGCTCAAATGGGACATAGTAAAGTATGACAATGAAAATAAGCTCAAATGAGACATAGTATAGTATGACGTCGAAAATGAGCTCAAATGAGACAGTATACTATGACTTTGAAAATGAGCTCAAATGAGACATTGTACAGTATGACAACGAAAATAAACTCAAGACATAGTATATTAGGATGTCGAAAAATAAGCCCAAATGAGACATACTATAGTATGACGTCGCAAATGAGCTCAAATCATACATAGTATAGTACGATGTCGAAAAATGAGCTCAAATGAGACATTGTAAAGTATGTCGACGAAAATGAGCTCAAATGGGACATAGTATAGTATGATGTCGAAAATGCGTTAAAATGAGATATGGTATACTATGACATCTTAAATGAGCTCAACTCGTACATAGTATAGTAGGATGTCGAAAATGAGCTCAAATGAGCTCAAATAAGTATGACGTCGAAAATGAGCTCAAAGGAGACATAGTAAAGTATGATGTCGAAAATGAGCTCAAAGGAGACATAGTATAGTATGATGTCGAAAATGAGCTCAAATCATACATAGTATAGTATGACGTCGAAAATGAGCTCAAATGAGACAATATGGTATGACGTCAAAAATTAGGTCAAATAAGTAGGATGTCGAAAAAGGAGCTCAAAAGAGACATGCTATATAGTATGACATCGAAAATTAGCTCAAATAAGAAATAGTATAGTATGTCGTCGAAAATGAGATCATATGAGACATAGTATAGTATGACGTCGAAAATGAGTTTAAATGAGACGGTATGGTATGAAGTCAAAAATGAGGTCAAATAAGTATGATGTCGAAAATGAGCTCAAACAGGTATGACGTCGAAAATGAGCTCAAATGGGACATAGTAAAGTATGACGTTGAAAATGAGCTCAAATGAGACATAGTATAGCATGACGTCGAAAATGAGATCATATGAGACAGTATGGTATGACGTCAAAAATGAGGTCAAATAAGTATGATGTCGAAAATGAGTTCAAATTATACATAGTATAGTATGACGTCTTAAATGAGCTCAAATCATACATAGTATAGTACGATGTCGAAAAATGAGCTCAAATGAGACATATTGTAGTATGACGTCGGAAATGAGCTCATATGGGACATTGTAAAGTATGACGTCGAAAATGAGCTCAAATGGGACATAGTATAGTATAATGTCGAAAATGCGCTCAAATGAGACAGAATAGTATGACGTTGAAAATGAGCTCAAACAGGTATGACGTCGAAAATTAGCTCAAATCATACATAGTATAGTATGGCGTCGTAAATGAGCTCAAATGGGACAAAGTAAAGTATGACGTCGAATATGAGCTCAAATAAGAAATAGTATAGTATGTCGTTGAAAATTAGATCATATGAGACAGTATAGTAGGACGTCAAAAATGAGCTCAAATGGGACATAGTATAGTAGGATGTCGAAAAATGAGCTCATATGAGACATAGTATAGTATGACGTCGAAAATGAGCTCAAATGGGACAGTATGGTATGACGTCAAAAATGAGGTCAAATAAGTATGATGTCAAAAATGAGCTCAAATGAGACATAGTATAGTATGACGTCGAAAATGAGCTCAAATAAGAAATAGTATAGTATGACGTCGAAAATGAGATCATATGAGACATAGTATAGTATGACGTCGAAAATGAGCTCAAATGGGACATAGTAAAGTATGACGTCGAAAATGAGCTCAAAGGAGACATTGCATAGTATGACGTCGGAAATGAGCTCAAATGGGACATAGTAAAAGTATGACGTCGAAAATGAGTTCAAATAAGAAATAGTATAGTATGACGTCGAAAATGAGTTCAAATGAAACAGTATAGTATGAGGTCAAAAATGAGCTCAAATAAGTATGATGTCGAAAATGAGCTCAAATCAGACATAGTAAAGTATGACGTCGAAAATGAGCTCATATGAGACATAGTATAGTATGACGTCGAAAATGAGTTCAAATGAAACAGTATGGTATGATGTCAAAAATGAGGTCAGATAAGTATGATGTCGAAAATGAGCTCAAATCATACATCGTATAGTAGGATGTCGAAAAAAGAGCTCAAATAATACATAGTATAGTAGGATGTCGAAAAATGAGCTCATATGAGACATAGTATAGTATGACGACGAAAATGAGCTCAAATGGGACAGTATGGTATGACGTCAAAAATGAGGTCAAATAAGTATGATGTCAAAAATGAGCTCAAATCATACATAGTATGGTAGGATGTCGAAAAATGAGCTCAAATGAGACATAGTATAGTATGACGTCGAAAATGAGATCATATGAGACATAGTATAGTATGACGTCGAAAATGAGTTCAAATGAGACAGTATAGTATGACGTCGAAAATGAGCTCAAATGGGACATAGTAAAGTATGACGTCGAAAATGAGCTCAAAGGAGACATTGTATAGTATGACGTCGAAAATGAGCTCAAATGAGACATACTATAGTATGACGTCGGAAATGAGCTCAAATGGGACATAGTAAAAGTATGACGTCGAAAATGAGTTCAAATAAGAAATAGTATAGTATGACGTCGAAAATGAGTTCAAATGAAACAGTATAGTATGAGGTCAAAAATGAGCTCAAATAAGTATGACGTCAAAAATGAGCTCAAATGGCACATAGTAAAGTATGACGTCGAAAATGAGCTCATATGAGACATAGTATAGTATGACGTCGAAAATTAGTTCAAATGAAACAGTATAGTATGAGGTCAAAAATGAGCTCAAATAAGTATGATGTCGAAAATGAGCTCAAATGGGACATAGTAAAGTATGACGTCGAAAATGAGCTCAAATGAAACAGTATGGTATGATGTCAAAAATGACGTCAGATAAGTATGATGTCGAAAATGAGCTCAAATCATACATAGTATAGTAGGGTGTCGAAAAAAAGAGCTCAAATGGGACATAGTAAAGTATGACGTAGAAAATGAGCTCATATGAGACATAGTATAGTATGACGTCGAAAATTAGTTCAAACGAAACAGTATAGTATTAGGTCAAAAATGAGCTCAAATAAGTATGATGTCGAAAATGAGCTCAAATGGGACATAGTAAAGTATGACGTCGAAAATGAGCTCAAATGAAACAGTATGGTATGACGTCAAAAATGAGGTCAAATAAGTATGATGTAAAAATGAGCTCAAATCATACATAGTATAGTAAGATGTTGAAAATGAGCTCAAATAAGACAAAGTATAGTATGACGTCGAAAATGAGATCATATGAGACATAGTATAGTATGACGTCGAAAATGAGTTCAAATGAGACAGTATAGTATGACGTCGAAAATGAGCTCAAATGGGACATAGTAAAGTATGACGTCGAAAATGAGCTCAAAGGAGACATTGTATAGTATGACGTCGAAAATGAGCTCAAATGAGACATACTATAGTATGACGTCGGAAATGAGCTCAAATGGGACATAGTAAAAGTATGACGTCGAAAATGAGTTCAAATAAGAAATAGTATAGTATGACGTCGAAAATGAGTTCAAATGAAACAGTATAGTATGAGGTCAAAAATGAGCTCAAATAAGTATGATGTCGAAAATGAGCTCAAATGGGACATAGTAAAGTATGACGTCAAAAATGAGGTCAAATAAGTATGATGTAAAAATGAGCTCAAATCATACATAGTATAGTAGGATGTTGAAAATGAGCGCAAATAAGACAAAGTATAGTATGACGTCGAAAATGAGCTAAAACAGGTATGACGTCGAAAATGAGCTCAAATAAGAAATAGTATAGTATGACGTCGAAAATGAGCTCAAATGAGACAGTATGGTATGACGTCAAAAATGAGGTCAAATAAGTATGACGTCGAAAATGAGCTTAAATGAGACATAGTATAGTATGACGTCGAAAATGAGCTCAAATGAGACAATATGGTATGACGTCAAAAATTAGGTCAAATAAGTAGGATGTCGAAAAAGGAGCTCAAAAGAGACATGCTATAGTATGACGTCGGAAATAAGCTCAAATGGGACAGTAAAGTATGACGTCGAAAATGAGCTCAAATAAGAAATAGTATAGTATGTCGTCGAAAATGAGATCATATGAGACATAGTATAGTATGACGTCGAAAATGAGCTCAAATGAGACAGTATGGTATGAAGTCAAAAATGAGGTCAAATAAGTATGATGTCGAAAATGAGCTCAAACAGGTATGACGTCGAAAATGAGCTCAAATGGGACATAGTAAAGTATGACGTCGAAAATGAGCTCAAATGAGACAATATGGTATGACGTCAAAAATTAGGTCAAATAAGTATGATGTCGAAAATGAGCTCAAATCATACATAGTATAGTAGGATGTTGAAAAATGAGCTCAAATGAGACATACCCTAGTCTGACGTCGAAAATGAGCTCAAGCAGGTATGACGTCGAAAATTAGCTCAAATCATACATAGTATAGTAGGATGTCGAAAAAGGAGCTCAAAAGAGACATGCTATAGTATGACGTCGGAAATAAGCTCAAATGGGACATAGTAAAGTATGATGTCGAAAATGAGCTCAAATAAGAAATTGTATAGTATGTCGTCGAAAATGAGATCATATGAGACAGTATGGTATGAAGTCAAAAATGAGGTCAAATAAGTATGATGTCGAAAATGAGCTCAAATCATACATAGTATAGTAGGATGTCGAAAAATGAGTCCAAATGAGACATACTATAGTATGACGTCGGAAATGAGCTCAAATGGGACATAGTAAAGTATGACAATGAAAATAAGCTCAAATGAGACATAGTATAGTATGACGTCGAAAATGAGCTCAAATGAGACAGTATACTATGACTTTGAAAATGAGCTCAAATGAGACATAGTACAGTATGACAACGAAAATAAACTCAAGACATAGTATATTAGGATGTCGAAAAATAAGCCCAAATGAGACATACTATAGTATGACGTCGCAAATGAGCTCAAATCATACATAGTATAGTACGATGTCGAAAAATGAGCTCAAATGAGACATTGTAAAGTATGTCGACGAAAATGAGCTCAAATGGGACATAGTATAGTATGATGTCGAAAATGCGTTAAAATGAGATATGGTATACTATGACATCTTAAATGAGCTCAACTCGTACATAGTATAGTAGGATGTTGAAAATGAGCTCAAATGAGCTCAAATAAGTATGACGTCGAAAATGAGCTCAAATGGGACATAGTATAGTATGACGTCGAAAATGAGCTCAAAGGAGACATAGTATAGTATGACGTCGAAAATGAGCTCAAATCATGCATAGTATAGTATGACGTCGAAAATGAGCTCAAATGGGACATAGTAAAGTATGATGTCGAAAATGAGCTCAAAGGAGACATAGTATAGTATGATGTCGAAAATGAGCTCAAATCATACATAGTATAGTATGACGTCGAAAATGAGCTCAAATGAGACAATATGGTATGACGTCAAAAATTAGGTCAAAGAAGTAGGATGTCGAAAAAGGAGCTCAAAAGAGACAGTATAGTATGACGTAAAAAAGGAGCTCAAATAAGTATGATGTCGAAAATGAGCTCAAAGGAGACATAGTATAGTATGACGTCGAAAATGAGCTCAAATCATACATAGTATAGTATGATGTCGAAAATGAGCCAAAATCATACATAGTTTAGTAGGATGTCAAAAAATTAGCTCAAATGAGACATAGTATAGTATGACGTCGAAAATGAGCTCAAATGAGACAGTATGGTATGACGTCAAAAATGAGGTCAAATAAGTATGATGTCGAAAATGAGCTCAAATCATACATAGTATAGTAGGATGTCGAAAAATGAGCTCAAATGAGACATACCATAGTATGACGTCGGAAATGAGCTCAAATTGTACATAGTAAAGTATGACGTCGAAAATGAGCTCAAATGAGACATAGTACAGTATGACAACGAAAATAAACTCAAACAAGACATACTATAGTATGAGGTCGAAAGTGAGATCAAATCATACATAGTATAGTAGGATGTCGAAAAATGAGCTCAAATGAGAAATACTATAGTAGGATGTCGAAAAATGAGCTCAAATGAGACATAGTATGGTATGACTTTGAAAATGAGCTCAAATGGGACATTGTAAAGTATGACGTCGAAAATGAGCTCAAATGGGACATAGTATAGTATAATGTTCTTATGGGGTCATCTTATGACCCCTGAGCTACCACCTGAGTTAGCACCCGAGCTTGCACCTGGGCTAGCCCCTGAGCTGGCCCCTGAGCTAACACGTGAGCTAGCATATGAGCTAGCACCTGAGGTAGCCCCCGAATAAGGACCTGATTTACCTCCTGAGCTAACACCTGGACTAGCACCTGAGCTAAATCCTGAGCTAGCCACTGAGCTAGCACCTGAGCTAAAACCTGGGCTAGCACCTGAGCTAGGACCTGAGCTGACACCTGAGCTAAAACCTGAGCTAGCACATGAGCTAGCACCTGAGGTAGCCCCTGTGCTAGCACCTGAGCAAAAACCTGGGCTAGCCCCTTAGCTAAACCCTGAGCTAGCCCCTGAGCTTACACCTGAGGTAAAACCTGGGCTAACACCTGAGCTAGCACATAAGCTAGCACCTGGGCTAGGCCCTGAGCAAGCCCCTTAGCTAACACCTGAGCTAGCACCTGTGCTAACACCTGAGCTAACACCTGGGCTAGCCCCAGAGCTAACACCTGAGCTAGCACCTGAGCTAACTCCTGAGCTAACACCTGAGCTAAAACCTGGGCTAGCACCTGAGCTAACACCTGAGCTAGCACCTGAGCTAACACCTGAGCTAGCACCTGAGCTAGCACCTGAGCTAGCACCTGAGCTAAAACCTGAGCTAGCACCTGAGCTAGCACCTGAGCTAGCACCTGAGCTAGCACCTGAGCTAAAACCTGAGCTAACACCTGGGCTAGCACCTGAGCTAACACCTGAGCTAGCACCTGAGCTAGCACCTGAGCTAGCACCTGAGCTAGCACCTGAGCTAGCACCTGAGCTAGCACCTGAGCTAACACCTGAGCTAGCACCTGAGCTAACACCTGGGCTAGCACCTGAGCTAGCACCTGAGCTAACACCTGGGCTAGCACCTGAGCTAACACCTGAGCTAGCACCTGAGCTAGCACCTGAGCTAGCACCTGAGCTAGCACCTGAGCTAAAAACTGGGCTAGCACCTAAGCTAACACCTGGGTTAGTACCTGAGCTAGCACCTTAGTTAGCACCTGAGCTTGCACCTGTGCTAGCACCTGAGCTAGCACCTGAGCTAGCACCTGAGCTAGCACCTGAGCTAACACCTGGGCTAGCACCTGAGCTAGCACCTGAGCTAGCACCTGAGCTAGCACCTGAGCTAGCACCTGAGCTAGCACCTGGGCTAGCACCTGAGCTAGCACCTGGGCTAGCACCTGAGCTAACACCTGGGCTAGCACCTGAGCTAGCACCTGAGCTAGCACCTGGGCTAGCACCTGAGCTAGCACCTGAGCTAACACCTGGGCTAGCACCTGAGCTAGCAACTGGGCTAGCACCTGAGCTAACACCTGTGCTAGCACCTGAGCTAACACCTGGGCTAGCACCTGAGCTAGCACCTGAGCTAACACCTGGGCTAGCACCTGAGCTAACACCTGGGCTAGCCCCTGAGCTAACACCTGAGCTAGCACCTGAGCTAACACCTGGGCTAGCACCTGAGCTAGCACCTGAGCTAGCACCTGAGCTAACACCTGAGCTAGCACCTGGGCTAGCACCTGAGCTAGCACCTGAGCTAGCACCTGAGCTAACACCTGGGCTAGCACCTGAGCTAACACCTGGGCTAGCACCTGAGCTAGCACCTGAGCTAACACCTGGGCTAGCACCTGAGCTAACACCTTTGCTAGCACCTGAGCTAACACCTGGGCTAGCACCTGAGCTAACACCTGAGCTAGCACCTGGGCTAGCCCCTGAGCTAGCACCTGAGCTAACACCTGGGCTAGCACCTGGGCTAGAACCTGGGCTAGCACCTGAGCTAGCACCTGAGCTAACACCTGAGCTAGCACCTGAGCTAGCACCTGAGCTAGCACCTGAGCTAGCACCTGAGCTAGCACCTGAGCTAACACCTGGGCTATCATCTGAGCTAGCACCTGAGCTAACACCTGGGCTAGCACCTGAGCTAACACCTGGGCTAGCACCTGAGCTAACACCTGGGCTAGCACCTGAGCTAACACCTGAGCTAGCACCTGGGCTAGCACCTGAGCTAACACCTGGGCTAGCACCTGAGCTAGCACCTGAGCTAGCACCTGAGCTAGCACCTGGGCTAGCACCTGAGCTAGCACCTGAGCTAGCACCTGAGCTAGCACCTGAGCTAGCTCCTGAGCTAACACCTGGGCTAGCACCTGAGCTAGCACCTGAGCTAGCCCCTGAGGTAACACCTGGGATAGCACCTGAGCTAACACCTGAACTAGCACCTGGGCTAGCACCTGAGCTAGCACCTGAGCTAGCCCTTGAGGTAACACCTGGGCTAGCACCTGAGCTAGCACCTGGGCTAGCACCTGAGCTAACCCCTGGGCTAGCATCTGAGCTAACACCTCAGCTAGTAACTGTGCTAGCACCTGAGCTAGCACCTGAGCTAAAACCTGGGCTAGCACCTGAGCTAGCACCTGAGCTAGCACCTGAGCTAACACCTGGGCTAGCACCTGAGCTAGCACCTGGGCTAGCACCTGAGCTAACACCTGGGCTAGCACCTGAGCTAGCCCCTGAGCTAACACCTGAGCTAGCACCTGAGCTAACACCTGGGCTAGCACCTGAGCTAACACCTGAGCTAGCACCTGAGCTAGCACCTGAGCTAGCACCTGAGCTAGCACCTGAGCTAGCACCTGAGCTAACACCTGTTCTAGCACCTGAGCTAGCACCTGAGCTAGCACCTGAGCTAGCCCCTGAGCTAACACCTGAGCTAGCACCTGGGCTAGCACCTGAGCAAGCACCTGAGCTAGCACCTGAGCTAAAACCTGAGCTAGCACCTGGGCTAGCACCTGAGCTAGCACCTGAGCTAAAACCTGAGCTAACACCTGGGCTAGCACCTGAGCTAACACTTGGGCTAGCACCTGAGCTAGCACCTGAGCTAACACCTGGGCTAGCACCTGAGCTAACACCTGAGCTAGCACCTGAGCTAGCACCTGAGCTAGCACCTGGGCTAGCACCTGAGTTAACACCTGGGCTAGCACCTGAGCTAACACCTGAGCTAGCACCTGAGCTAGCACCTGAGCTAAAACCTGAGCTAGCACCTGGGCTAGCACTTGGGCTAGCCCCTGAGCTAGCACCTGAGCTAGCACCTGAGCTAACACCTGGGCTAGCACCTGAGCTAACACCTCAGCTAGCAACTGTGCTAGCACCTGAGCTAGCACCTTAGCTAAAACCTGAGCTAGCCCCTGGGCTAGAAACTGGGCTAGAACCTGAGCTAACCCCTGGGCTAGCATCTGAGCTAACACCTCAGCTAGTAACTGTGCTAGCACCTGAGCTAGCACCTGAGCTAAAACCTGAGCTAGCCCCTGGGCTAGCACCTGAGCTAGCACCTGGGCTAGCACCTGAGCTAGCACCTGAGCTAGCACCTGAGCTAACACCTGGGCTAGCACCTGAGCTAGCACCTGAGCTAGCACCTGGGCTAGCACCTGAGCTAACACCTGGGCTAGCACCTGAGCTAACACCTGGGCTAGCACCTGAGCTAACACCTGGGCTAGCACCTGAGCTAGCACCTGAGCTAGCACCTGAGCTAGCACCTGAGCTAGCACCTGAGCTAACACCTGGGCTAGCACCTGAGCTAGCACCTGAGCTAGCCCCTGAGCTAGCACCTGAGCTAGCACCTGAGCTAACACCTGGGCTAGCAACTGTGCTAGCACCTGAGCTAGCACCTGAGCTAAAACCTGAGCTAGCCCCTGGGCTAGCACCTGAGCTAGCACCTGAGCTAGCACCTGAGCTAGCACCTGAGCTAGCACCTGAGCTAACACCTGGGCTAGCACCTGAGCTAGCACCTGAGCTAACACCTGGGTTAGTACCTTAGCTGGCACCTTAGCTAGCCCCTGAGCTAGCCCCTGAGCTAACACCTGGGATAGCACCTGAGCTGACACCTGAGCTATCTCCTGAGCTAACACCTGGGCTATCCCTTGAGGTAACACCTGAGCTAGCCCCTGAGCTAACACCTGAGCTAGTACCTGAGCTAGCACCTGAGCTAGCACCTTAGCAATCAGCTGAGCTAGCACCTGAGCTAACACCTGTTCTAGCACTTGAGCTAGCACCTGAGCTAGCACCTGAGCTAGCACCTGAGCTAGCACCTGAGCTAGCACCTGAGCTAACACCTGGGCTAGCACCTGAGCTAGCACCTGAGCTAACACCTGGGCTAGCACCTGAGCTAACACCTGGGCTAGCACCTGAGCTAACACCTGAGCTAGCACCTGAGCTAACACCTGAGCTAGCCCCTGAGCTAGCACCTGAGCTAACACCTGAGCTAACACCTGGGCTAGCACCTGAGCTAGCACCTGAGCTAGCACCTGAGCTAGCACCTGAGCTAACACCTGAGCTAGCACCTGAGCTAGCACCTGAGCTAGCACCTGAGCTATCACCTGAGCTAGCACCTGAGCTAACACCTGAGCTAGCACCTGAGCTAGCACCTGAGCTAACACCTGGGCTAGCACCTGAGCTAACACCTGGGCTAGCACCTGAGTTAATACCTGGGCTAGCACCTGAGCTAACACCTGAGGTAACACCTGTTCTAGCAAATGAGCTAAAACCTGGTCTACACCCTGAGCTAACACCTGAGATAGCCCCTGAGCAAACACCTGGGCTAGGACCTGAGCTAGCACCTGAGCTAGCACCTGAGCTAGCACCTGAGCTAGCCCCTGAGCTAACACCTGGGCTAGCACCTGAGCTAACACCTGGGCTAGCACCTGAGCTAACACCTGAGCTAGCACCTGAGCTAGCACCTGTTCTAGCACCTGAGCTAACACCTGGGCTAGCACCTGAGCTAACACCTGAGCTAGCCCCTGAGCTAACACCTGGGCTAGCACCTGAGCTAACACCTGAGCTAGCACCTGGGCTTGCACCTGAGCTAAAACCTGAGCTAGCACTTGAGCTAACACCTGAGCTAGCACCTGAGCTAGCACCTGAGCTAGCACCTGAGCTAGCACCTGAGCTAACACCTGAGCTAGCACCTGAGCTAGCACCTGAGCTAGCACCTGAGCTAGCCCCTGAGCTAACACCTGAGCTAGCACCTGAGCTAACACCTGGGCTAGCACCTGAGCTAACACCTGAGCTAGCACCTGAGCTAGCACCTGGGCTAGCACCTGAGCTAACACCTGAGCTAACACCTGAGCTAGCACCTGAGCTAACACCTGGGCTAGCACCTGAGTTAACACCTGGGCTAGCACCTGAGCTAACTCCTGAGCTAACACCTGGGCTAGCACCTAAGCTAGCACCTGAGCTAGCCCCTGAGCAAACACCTGGGCTAGGACCTGAGCTAACACCTGAGTTAACAACTGAGCTAGTAACTTTGCTAGCACCTGAGCTAGCACCTGAGCTAGCACCTGAGCTAGCACCTGAGCTAACACCTGGGCTAGCACCTGAGCTAACACCTGAGCTAGCACCTGGGCTTGCACCTGAGCTAGCACCTGAGCTAGCACCTGAGCTAGCACCTGAGCTAGCACCTGGGCTAGCACCTGAGCTAGCACCTGAGCTAGCACCTGAGCTAGCACCTGAGCTAGCACCTGAGCTAGCACCTGAGCTAACACCTGGGCTAGCACCTGGGCTAGCCCCTGAGCTAACACCCGAGCTTGCACCTGGGCTTGCACCTGAGCTAGCACCTGAGCTAACACCTGAGCTAACACCTCGGCTAGCACCTGGGCTAACACCTGGGCAAGCACCTGAGCTAACACCTGAGCTAGCACCTGAGCTAGCACCTGAGCTAATACCTGAGCTAGCACCTGAGCTAGCACCTGAGCTAGCACCTGAGCTAGCCCTTGAGGTAACACCTGGGCTAGCACCTGAGTTAACACCTGGGCTAGCACCTGAGCTAACACCTGAGCTAGCACCTGAGCTAGCACCTGAGCTAGCTCCTGAGCTAACACCTGGGCTAGCACCTAAGCTAGCACCTGAGCTAGCCCCTGAGGTAACACCTGGGATAGCACCTGAGCTAACACCTGAACTAGCACCTGAGCTAGCACCTGAGCTAGCACCTGAGCTAGCACCTGAGCTATCATCTGAGCTAGCCCCTGAGCTAACACCTGGGCTAGCACCTGAGCTAACACCTGGGCTAGCACCTGAGCTAGCACCTGAGCTAACACCTGGGCTAGCACCTGAGCTAACACCTGAGCTAATACCTGGGCTAGCACCTGGGCTAGCACCTGAGCTAGCACCTGAGCTAGAACCTGGGCTAGCACCTGAGCTAACCCCTGGGCTAGCATCTGAGCTAACACCTCAGCTAGTAACTGTGCTAGCACCTGAGCTAGCACCTGAGCTAACACCTGAGCTAGCACCTGAGCTAACACCTGGGCTAGCACCTGAGCTAACACCTGAGCTAGCACCTGAGCTAGCACCTGAGCTAGCACCTGAGCTAGAACCTGGGCTAGCACCTGAGCTAACACCTGGGCTAGCACCTGAGCTAGCACCTGAGCTAGCACCTGAGCTAGCCCCTGAGCTAACACCTGAGCTAGCACCTGGGCTAGCACCTGAGCTAGCACCTGGGCTAGCACCTGAGCTAAAACCTGAGCTAGCACCTGAGCTAGCACCTGAGCTAGCACCTGAGCAAGCAGCTGAGCTAGCACCTGGGCTAGCACCTGAGCTAACACCTGAGCTAGCACCTGAGCTAGCACCTGAGCTAACACCTGGGCTAGCACCTGAGCTAACACCTGAGCTAGCACCTGGGCTAGCACCTGAGCTAGCACCTGAGCTAGCACCTGAGCTAACCCCTGGGCTAGCACCTGAGCTAACACCTGGGCTAGCACCTGAGCAAGCACCTGAGCTAGCACCTGAGCTAAAACCTGGGCTAGCACCTGGGCTAGCACCTGAGCTAGCACCTGAGCTAGACCCTGAGCTAACACCTGGGCTACCAACTGTGCTAGCACCTGAGCTAACACCTGGGCTAGAACCTGGGCTAGCACCTGAGCTAACACCTGGGCTAGCACCTGAGCTAGCACCTGGGCTAGCACCTGAGCTAACACCTGGGCTAGCACCTGAGCTAGCACCTGAGCTAGCACCTGTGCTAGCACCTGAGCTAGCACCTGAGCTAACACCTGGGCTAGCACCTGAGCTAGCACCTGAGCTAGCACCTGGGCTAGCACCTGAGCTAGCACCTGGGCTAGCACCTGAGCTAACACCTGAGCTAGCACCTGAGCTAGCACCTGAGCTGAGCTAACACCTGAGCTAGCACCTGAGCTAACACCTGGGCTAGCACCTGAGCTAACACCTGGGCTAGCACCTGGGCTAGCACCTGAGCTAGCACCTGAGCTAGCACCTGGGCTAGCACCTGAGCTAACCCCTGGGCTAGCATCTGAGCTAACACCTCAGCTAGTAACTGTGCTAGCACCTGAGCTAGCACCTGAGCTAGCACCTGGGCTAGCACCTGAGCTAGCACCTGAGCTAGCACCTGAGCTAGCACCTGAGCTAGCACCTGTGCTAGCACCTGAGCTAGCACCTGAGCTAGCACCTGAGCTAACCCCTGGGCTAGCACCTGAGCTAACACCTTGGCTAGAGCCTGGGCTAGCACCTGAGCTAACACCTGGGCTAGCACCTGAGCAAGCACCTGGGCTAGCACCTGCGCTAACACCTGAGCTAGCACCTGAGCTAAAACCTGGGCTAGCACCTGGGCTAGCACCTTTGCTAGCAACTGTGCTAGAACCTGAGCTAACAACTGGGCTAACACCTGAGCTAGCACCTGAGCTAAAACCTGAGCTAGCCCCTGGGCTAGCACCTGGGCTAGCACCTTTGCTAGCAACTTTGCTAACACCTGAGCTAGCACCTGAGCTAGCACCTGAGCTAGCACCTGAGCTAGCA